>PVLC010005911.1:0-72929 GCA_004027655.1 Graphiurus murinus | reverse complement strand
CGGTACTGGGAATTGAACTCAGGGGCATTCTACCTCCGAGCTACACCCCCAGCCCTATTTTTATTCTTTATTTTGAAACAGGGTCTCACTAAGTTGCGAGTGCCTCACTAGGTAGCTGAGGCTGGCCGCGAACCCGGATCCTCCGGTCTCAGCCTCCCGAATGCTGGGATTACAAGCGTGCGCCACCACGCCCGGCGACCATTTGTTTTTTAATCACAAACATTCAGCTCTTTGATTAATCAATTAAATATTTTACAATACTTGTGTTCACTTGTTTTTACTTTTCCCTAAATTTCTCTTTTTTAAAAAAATTATTTAAAAGGATTCCTAATAACTGGGTAGAATGCTTGCTTTTCTTCTTCTTTTTGTATTATTCTGCTTTCATAGGACTGAGAATTTGAACCCAGGGCCTCATACATGCTAGGCAAGTGTTCTGCCACTGAGGCACATCCCAGCCCCCCCTTTTTTTCTTTATTACGTTCTTATTTAATAATAGAAATATTTGAGGTTACAATTGTGCCACTAATCATGGTTTTTATCACATCTTACAGAATTTGATATATAATGTTTTCCTTGTTAAACAGGCTTCTTGTAGCTTGATTACCATTTTAAGATGATAATGAGTTAAAAGAGTAATTTTAATGTCTAAGCAGTCAGAAGTTTTTGTTTTGTTTTTAACTTTTATTACAAATTTCTGGCATTGCTTTATGATGGTCCAGGAACTGGGCCTATACACCTCATTTCAACTCTTAAGAATTTATTAACTTTTAAGATAGAAATTTTCAGACTATTGTTGTTATTGTTTAACCAACGTGATGCTTTGAAAAAAAATAAATCTTTGTTGAAACCACAATATTCAAATAGATAAAAAGCAGGACATTTATGGTTTAATGGAGACTTGAGACATTCAGAAATTTACACACAAATATGACCCCTTGGTTTTGACAAAGATATCCTGTGTATCTCTGCAAAATCCTATGACTGAGCACAGTGGCACACACCTATAATTCCAATACTTGGGAGGTGCAAGTTCAAGGACAGCTTCGGCAAGTAATGAGAGTCTCATCAACCTAGAGAGAAGCTGTTTTAAAATAAAAATAAAAAATAAGGCTGGGGGTGCAGCTTGGACATAGAATGTTCCTGGGGTCAATCCTTAGTACCATTCCCCCCCCAAAAAAATTCTATCGCTTCACATAGCATAATTTTTTCAGTATATTATCAATAAATATATTTCAAAAATCTGTAAAAGGAAAGCAAGCTATATTTTCATACAGATTTATATGTTACTGTAAATTTGTTATTAGTAATTCAAGTAATCAACATCCTTATTTAATTTTTATCAATATATGTCCTGTCAATGAATAGTAGAAAATGTCATGCTACCTGCTGACAGTCCCCAGCCTGTCAATGACAAGAAATTTAGCACTCATTGTATCTCTATGATTTTCCCTTATCAATATTTGTTAGCAAAATTTATTAGTTAAGTGAGGACTTAGGTTCAAATAATAGAATAAACCATGAGCAGCCGTTTAAACCAGGGCTTCTGAAACTTGAACATACACAGCAATCACCAAGGGGTCTTGAGTAAAAAATTAAGTAGACCTGGTATTAAGACTCAGTAGATCATTGTTGCCATCGAAGATTCTGCAGTTGTAAAACATTCCCAGGAATGCTAATGCACAGCAAGCATTTAAACAAACTTATATAATGAGAATCTGGAGCTAGGTGCCTAGGTATCTAGTGATGTCATCAAGATCTCAGTCCTCTTCTCTTTCCATTCCTCCATGCTTAGCATATTACCTTGCACTTTCACCTAATAGTAAAAAAAAAAAGGAGGGGGGGAGCTGGACATGGTGACACACGCTTGTAATCCCAGTACTTGGGAGAATGAGACAGGAGGATCTGGGTTCGAGACCAGCCTCAGCTACTTAGTGAGGCTCTCCGCAACTTAGTGAGACCCTGTTTCCAAATAAAGTATAAAAAATAGGACTGGGGGTAGAGCTTGGAGGTAGAATGCCCCTGGGTTCAATCCTCAGTACTGAAAAAAAGGGGGGGGGGTCTGCTGCAGCTTATGTCAATATTTAAAGCCAAGGTATGGAAGAAGATTCATGATCCAGGTATCCTCTTTTATCAGGAAAATAAGTACTTCCCCAGAGAGCTCCTTGGCATATGTTAGCTGAAACTGAATTCATAGTCATCTCTAATTTCCAGAGAGGTTGGAAGAGTGAGACAAGGGTCATAATGATTGTCTTAGACTAATCAGGATTTATTTGGTGCCTAGGGCTAGGCACATCAACACCCTAAACAAAGCCAAAGTCTTGTTAGTAGGAAGGAGAGAACAGACTTTGGCAGAAAATAATTGAAAATAACAAAGTAAGAATAACCCAACATTTTAGAGCATTATTATCATTATTAATTTTTAATATAATAGAGCCTCTTTGTAAAGAAGAGTTTGACATTTGCATTCTGTTTTATATTTGCAGCTATTATTTAGACTTATATCTGTTCAAATTTTAACACTTATTCTTAGATTATATTTATTTATTCTTAAATTCTTTATGATGATTCATCTCTTATGAGCTCAGTTATATCATTAATTATATTTTTTCAGTAATAATATATGATTCTTGCCTTAACATGTAACAAAACTTAGCTAGGTATAAAATTCTGAAGTGTCAAATTTTATTCTGTTTAAACAGTGAAGACCTTCATTTTTTTTTTCTTACTCAGGTTGTAAAGAAGAAATTTTACAGGCCTAATTATTAATTTTTAGTAGATAGACTGTGCAGGATGTGTGTGCGCACATGTGTGTGTATGTGTGTGTGTGTGTGTGTGTGTGTGTGTGGTGTGTACATGTATGTCTGTGTGTGTCTCTTGCCTGGGGTGATGTATTATTTTATAATGTAATCTGAAATTGTCTCCAGGATGATTCAAGTTGTGGATATCTTTTAGTTAACTTTACTCCATGTCAAGTAAGTTCACTCAACTTTCAGATCCAGGTCTTACTTCAAATTAAAAAAAAATTCTATTATACTTTTGATTATTAGAATTGTTTTCCCTTAAAAATATAAATTGTCAAACTTCTTTAAAATACTCTCCACATTTATTTTTATTTTCTACTATTATTATTATTTGTGTGTGTGTGTGTGTGTGTGTGTGTAGCACTGGGGATTGAGCCCAGGGGCATTCTACCTCTGAGCCACACCCCCAGTCTTATTTTTTTTTTTTTTATTCTTTACTTTGAAACAGGATGTTACTAAGTTGCAGAGGGCCTTACTAAGTAGCTGAGGCTGGCTGTGAACCAGATTCTCTGGTCTCAATCTCCCAAGTATGGGGATTACAAGCGTGGGCCACCACACTTGGCTTACTATTATTTTGTATCTCTTTTTATTTTGTTAGAAACTTTGGGAGAATTTCTCAGTTTATCTTTTATGTGATTGATTGGATTATCTATGTTACTGATTTTTTTTAAACACCTCCAATAAAGGTTTCATTCTGTCACTGCCTTTCAGTTTTACATATGCTAGGTATTGTTGTAATTACTTTAATCCTCATAATTCAATGAAGTATGCACTATTTATTTAATATCCATTTCACAGATGAGGAAATCAACACTCACAAGGTTGTGCAACTTTCCCACAGCTCGTAAGACACAGCCAGGTTTTCAAGAATTTGGTTACACACTGCTCATCACAAACTATACTTTTCATTTCTCTCTCTCTCTCTCTCTCTCTCTCTCTCTCTCTCTCTCTCTCTCTCTCTCTCTCTCTCTCTCTCTCACACACACACACACACACACACACACACACACACACACACACACACACATCCTTCTGCACCTAGCAGTACAGCCCAGTCACAGGTATTGAACTGGTGCTTGGGGTTCTTTCCCAAATAAAACTGAGTGTATCATATGTATCATAGATCCCTCCCCAGAGCCTGTGGGCAGTCAGTCAAGGCCAAGGCTGTGCAGTTTATCTTTGCTCCTTCTTTGCACTCATGTAAATATATTTATGCAATTCAAAGCTCTTGGCAGCAGTTGCAACTTTTTCAAATTTCTTTCTGAGTTGGGGTGCAATATCCCAAGCCCATTCTGAGGCAATGGGCCTGGCTCTGGGCCACTGACACCTATGAAGCATTGAGTGTTTCCGATATCCTAAAGAAATGCCAGATGACTTGATGTATCCCAGTATCAAAGCCTAGGAGCAACGTGACTTCGACCCTGCCTGCTCCCTAAGTTTTTCTTCTGGTCTACAGATAAATGCATCTTTTTTGTGGTAACAGCTATGTCTTTTTAATTTTTTTAAAAAAATGTTTTTTCTTTTATACTATGTTATTGTAGCATATATGAAACTTGAAATCTTTGGTGCCAACTTTACTAAATGTCCAGTAAATCATCTTGAGCTGTTTTGAGAGACTTTATCGAAGTCTCTGTGTTATTGTTCTCTGTATTTTTCCTGTACTCCTTATGTTGTTGCTGTTTTTCTTCTTTACTTATCTTGAAACAAAAAGACATTGATCAGGACTTAGTGTTTGCCAGCAGACAAAGCCTGTGACTTGCCCTTGGCCTGGTCTGTTGTTCATTTAGATGTGGTTAGAAACCCTTTTGGATTTGTGACTGGAGAGAAAATGGAGGTGCCTAATTTCAAGCCTGATTCCCAACCCCTGGCCTACCTCCCACTAGTGCAATTGTTCTTCCTTAGACATTCTCTTGCTCCAATGTTTGGTTCCTTGTCCTAATAAAGCAATCCCAGCATGCATCTCTCTTATTTGCTCTCTCCTCTAATTCTGTGTGTGTGTGTGTGTGTGTGTGTGTGTGTGTGTGTGTGTGTGTGTGTTGGGGGGAGGGAGGAGTTACTGGAGATTGGACCCAGGGGCATTTTACCTCCAAGATATACCCTCAGCCCTTTTTATGTGGTTTTGAAAGAGGGTATGATTATATTGCTGAGAGTCTTGCTACAATGCTGATCTGTTCTTGAACCTGCAATCCTCCTGCCTCAGCCTCCCAAGTACTGGGATTACAGGTGTGAACCACCATGCCCGGTCACCTCTAACTCTTTGCTGATTGAGCTGTAAGTTCCCAGAATGCAATACTCCACAGTCAGACCTTCCTTTCCTTCTTTCTCTCACCACCTGCTTCCAAACACCCTTTTTACTATATGTTTTCCTAGGGAAATTCAAATAAATGAGGGAGGGAAATTACTGAGGGAGGAAGGGGTTATATGGAGAGATAGTCTTGTGGACAAAAAAGAAGTATTCATACAATTGCATGGTGGCCACATTGTTTTTTTTTTTTTTAATAGATCTTGAATTTTTGAGCCTGAATAGAGTACCAAGAAACGTACTAGAAATCTCCTTACCTCTCTATACCAGTCTTGGTGTGTGTGTGTGTGTGTGTGTGTGTGTGTGTGTGTGTGTGTGTGTATACTGAACCCAGGGGCCTTCTACCCCCAAGCTACACTCTCAAGCCTTTTTATTTTTTATTTTGAAACAGCTTCTTACTAAGTTATCATGTTAGCCTCAAACCTTTGATCCTCTTGCCTCAGCCTCCCAAATATTCTATTTCATCTGGAAAAGGATATGCAGGTCAACAATTTTTATTTTGTCCCCTCATCCATATTTCTTATAATTGGTAGAATTTCTTCCAAGATCCCAGCAATATTTTAGCTGTCAGTTCTAGTTTTGTTCAAATATTCATTCTTTTTTGTTGTCTTTATAATTATCTGAATAGGTTATTAGGAGAGGTTAAACTAGGATCTATTAGCCAAATTACGTTAAGCTAGAAATCTACTACTGATTTTATCTTTAAATACAATTTTATCTGCAACTATTGCCAATTAGTAAAGTCTTATTTCACACATTGGGAAGAAAATTTTGACTATCTCCCTCAGAGTAGACATTATCAAATTCCTCATCAGACTATACAGGGCCCACCTGTTAAAACTTCTTATTTGCTTGGCCTTATGAAAGTCTATTTATTTATTTATTTATTTTTGGAAATCAGTTTGGTCCAACTGAAACCATAAGACTCAGAAACATCTTTGAATTTAAAAGTCTTGGTTCATGTCTCTTATTCAAAGCTGCCATTTATGGCTCCTTTATATGAATTTAGAAAAAAAGTTATCCCTTCATCAAGAAAATATATTTTTATTAAACAATTGGTATATTATACCAATTTTTATTGGACAAAATGCTACTGTCATTTGCTGGAAATTTATCAAAATAAATATAGAAATGTGTAATACATATGATAGGAATGGTTTCCTTCAGGGGTGTGCTTTCTACCACCTACACAATCACACATGACAATCTTACTCTTGTGTTGTTGTTCTTGAGAATACTACTTCCAGAGATCACAAGAAGACTGATGGTTAAAGATAGTAGGTTGATAATGAATGTTATTCTTTATTCTAAAACCTCACTAAAATGGAAATGAAAGAAAAAAATTTAAGGCATAAGGACAGAGAGCAGGAAAAAATTGACAATAAAAGTGTGGAATCTAGAGAACAAAAGGATGAATTATAAATGACATAGCAGGAATTGAAAATATGAAGTATACTGCCAATAGGAATGATTAAGAAGCACATGATTTGCACTGTGGAAGTTCCCTAAAGTTAGAAGTAGACAGTACTGGGTAACTATGGATTTCACAATAGCAGGGAAGCTAAAAACAGAGTCGTTATTCAATGGCCTGTGTGAGAGACATTTAGACTCTCCGATTCCCCATGCAGTTCCCTCAGCACAGCTTACTTAAACTTGGCATTTTGTCATTTTGTTTGAAACCTGGAGCTTTGTTCTCAGGTCCAGGTAAAAAGAGGGTCTCTGAAATGGGGAGATCAGACACAGCCAACGATAGAAATACGAACTGAAAACAGATGGCCAAAATCCAAGTCCCTCTAGCTGTCGGATGTTGGGAGCATATGTTACCTATTACAACTCAGTTCCCAGAACAATGGTACCCAGACTTATATTCTGCAAGGGACCAAAGTTTCTGAAACTCACTTGAAATATGAGCATCCCAAGAAAACACTGCCCAAAGATACTGAAGTCATGGCTTCCCAGATCACCCTTTTGTGTGTGCCAAAGGTGAGACTTAATAGTCATGCACAGATTTGTCTTTCTGGCTATAAAAACCTCTTTCTTAAATATAAGGAGGTAACTGAGAACCACTAGACATTGGAAGAAAGTCTCAAACATGAAAAAAAGAATGATTTTTACAATCAGCAGCAATCAACATGAAGGAATTAGGAGTCATGCAAGGAGTTGAAAAAGAAAACTGCCAATATCCTCTAAGGGATTAAAGAAGATATTAGCTCCAAAAACACATATAATGATATTTTCTTCAAAAATAACATTTCAGGGAAGATTTTTAAAACTCCTATAGATTAAAAATATTGTAGAAGAAATGAAAAATTCAATAGATATTGGACTCCAAGGCTGAGAAAAATCTGAAAAAATGAACTGAAAACAAAATAGAGAAGAGAGATACTGATGGGGGATATACCATGGTTATGAAGGTGGTTTTTATCAGGTGAAGCTTATTCCTTCTGGATATTGACCCTGGGAAAGTTGACTCCAAATAAATAAGTAAATAAATATTTTAAACTAAAAAATTGAGAGGAAATAAAGAAAATTAGAGAATCAGTCTCCAACAATATAGAAAAAGTAGGAGTTCTAGAGCAAAGAATTGAGAAACTGAGGGAGAATTCGGAGATGAATAGTAATAAGGGATCAGAAAAGTAAGGAAACTCAAACTAAGGGAAATATTAATTCCAAGAGAATTTAAAATTGTTTCAAAAGAGCTACATTTTTCACATGATTCACTTATGAATAGCATTTACGTAGTCATAATCTGTCATCACTGATTGCGTAGGACATGTATAGAGAATAGGGATTAGGCAGGGTAAAAAAGCACAAGTCCTCACCATTTATAATGGTGGTCAAAAATGTCTAAAACTGAAAAATAAAGAATAACTGTATTTGCTAATATGAATGTAAGTACTTAGAAAAGTGAAAATGTTAATCTCTCATAAATGGAGCAAGGGGAGAGTGTGGAGAATGCAGTTATTTTGTTTGTTGTCTGTTTTCTTAACAAGCCTTGGAAAACTATTTAATTATTCAAATTATATAAGAGTATTATTTTGATTCCTTAAAAAACTTCACAAAATACTATGTAAATAGAATCAGGAAAGGAGAATTATGGAAGGTATATAAGAAGAGATCAGTTAGAAGGCACCAAGGAAAGAGAGAGATGACTGAATAAGGGAAAAAGAGAGACAAAACCCACCATTGCCCACCTATTTGGGGAGAACTGTGAAAATGGAGCACATTGAAAACTGAAATGCTGCCAGGTGAGGTGGCACACGCTTGTAATCCCAGTACTTGGGAGGCTGAGACAGGAGAATCCGGGTTCACGGCCAGCCTCAGCTACTTAGCGAGGCCCTATGCAACTTAATGAAACCCTGTTTCAAAGTAAAGAATAAAAATAGGGCTGAGGGTGTAGCTTGGAGGTAGATTGCCTCTGGGTTCAACCCCTAATTCCCCCCCCCCGACACACACAAATTGAAATGCCGAGAACCAGTTTTAGTAATAATTTGGGAAGGAGAGAGGATAGAAGTCATTTAGTGATAGCTTACATTTGAAGAAGACTCAGGAGAGAAAGGGTTCTGGTGCCTGCCTTCTTCCTACCAGCACCCCCACTGATGTGGTTTTCCTGGCTACCCTCCCATTCTGGATCTGGTAGTACTTGCTGCCATCCCTTATCTGATAGTAAATCCTATAACTATTCTGACTGTATGGGAAAATTTCTTCTCTTAGTTGCAACACAGTCAAGGTTAGTGTCTCAAGAGTCTACTGAAAAAAAAATACATTTTTTAAAAAAGAAAATAAACAGCCGGGCGTGGTGGCGCACGCTTGTAATCCCAGCATTCGGGAGGCTGAGACCGGAGGATCCAGGTTCGCGGCCAGCCTCAGCTACCTAGTGAGGCACTCCGCAACTTAGTGAGACTCGGTTTCAAAATAAAGAATAAAAAAAATAGGGCTGGGGGTATAGCTCAGAGGTAGAATGCCCCCGAGTTCAACCCCCAGTACCGCAAAAAAAAAAAAAAAAAAAAAAAAAAGAAAATAAACTTTAGAAAGTATAAAGACATTTCCTTTCCAAAGCTCAGGCCCCTTATTCAACTATCTGGTCCCAGATTGACTGGCTTGATTGACACCCTTTATAAATCACCAGCTTTGATTCTCTTTTCTTTTCATGTTTTTAATATAATTTTATTGGTACATTGTAATTGGACATCATAATTAGACTGAGAGTGATAAGAACACACACTTACAAAACATTTGCTGAGTTTCCCTTCAGAACTCACTCTACTTCCTCCCCTTCCCCATACATGTTATTGAGATTGGTGCTGATCATTTTGTATATGTGCATAGCATGGTTTGCACTGTTGCCTTCATCACATCTCTTTGCCTCCCCTCCCTCCCCAAACTCTCTCCATCACTTCATTGGAGTCTCTTATCCTTTATCAAAAGTACCTTTTGTTACCCAGTTTCTCTCTAGCTTCTGCATTTAAGAGGAAGCATACAACTGTTTTTTCTTTTATACTGGCTGATCTCACTTAACATAATAGTCTCTAGTTCCATCCACTTTTTCTTCAAATGATATAATTTTGTTCTTCTTTATGGCTTAGTAAACTTCTATTGTGTGTATATACCACAGCTTTATAATCCATTCATCTATTGATGAACGCCTAGGCTAGTTCTATAATTTGGCTAATGTGACTTGTGCTGCTAGAAAAACAAATGGTGTTAAAAAACTGGTTATCCATTTGTAGAAGAATGGAATTAAACCTCAACTTCTCGCCCTGCACAAGTGTCAATTTGAGGTGGATCAAAGACTTCAAACTTAGACCAGAGATTCTGCAATTAATAGAAGAGAGGGCATAGGACCAATGCTCTAACTTATAGGTACTGGGAGAAATTTCTTCAACAAGACACCCAGAACTCAGGAAATTAAAATTAGAATTAATAAATGGAATGGCACTAAATTAAAAAAGCTTCTGTGCAGCAAAGGAAACCATTAAGAGTCAAAAGAGAGAGCCTACAGAATGGGAGAAGATCTTTGCCAGCTACTCCTCTGAAAGAGGACTAATATTTAGAATATACAAAGAGCTTTAAAAATTAAAAAACAAATACCTCAATCAAAAAATGGACAATCAAACTGAATAGACTTTTTTTTTTTTTTTTTTTTTTTTTTTTGCGGTACTGGGGATTGAACTCAGGGGCATTCTACCTCCGAGCTACACCCCTAGCCCTATTTTTTATTCTTTATTTTGAAACTGAGTCTCACTAAGTTGCGGAGTGCCTCACTAGGTAGCTGAGGCTGGCCGCGAACCCGGATCCTCAGGTCTCAGCCTCCTGAATGCTGGGATTACAAGCGTACGCCACCAGGCCCGGCTGACATTTTTTAAAAGAAGAACTACAAATGGCCAATAACTATATGGAACAATGACAAACATCATTAGCAACCAGGAAAATGAAAATCAAAACCACACTGAGATTTCATCTACCTCCAGTTAGAATCGGCTTGTAATCCCAGTACTTGGGAGACTGAGACCAGAGAATCTGGGTTCCTGGCCAGCCTCAGCTACTTATTGAGGCCCTCTGCAACTTAGTGAGACCCTGTTTCAAAATAAAGAATAAAAAATAGGACTGGGGGTGTAGCTCAGAGGTAGAATGCCCCTGGGTTCAATCTCTAGTACTGAAAAAAAAAAAAAAAAAAAAAAGAAAGAAAAGAATACAAACAATAATAAATACTGGGGAGGATGTGGGAAAATAGGAGTTCTTATACACTGTTGGAGGGATTGCAAATTAGGACAGCCACTATGGAGACCAGTGTGGAGTTTCCCCAGAAGATTGGAAATGGAACCATTATATGACCTAGCGACGCCACTACTGGGCATCTTTCCAAAGGAATTGAAATCAGAATATTATAGGGATATATGCATGTCCATGTTTTGGTTCTCTTTTCCAATTGGTCTTCTCTCACAGTCTTCATCAGATCACACATTTAATGAGATGAGAAGAAAGAATATTGTGAAATTACATAGTAGAAAAGAGCTGCTAGAAACACAATTAAAATGAAAAAGAAAAGCAAAATGTAGAAATAAATAAATTTTAAATATCTAATTGTTTTAAAAATAAGTTATTACATTTGAAAGGTCTGAATATTTTTGGACTTAGACTTTCAGAGTACTTTTTCCACCCACTCCCTTCTTTAGCTCTGGTAGAAGATTGGCTCATGTAAAAGAGTAGACATTTATAGGTTACTTCATGTTTACCAAAAAAAAAGTGATCACAGGCAGGAGGTATGCATCATTTCATACTACTTTTATGGGCAGAAAGGCTGCCTTGTTAAATATTCTCTTTCCAATGATACAGAATCAATTTCTCACAACAAAGCTTGTCATTTCCATCATAGTAGATGTGACTGAGACCTTCTTAAGAAGGAATATAATTGATTAATTTTCTGTTGACTATAAGAACATGATCTGTTATTTAGATCATTTATAAAGACCAAGGCCTACCCTTTCAACTACCTGACAACCATATTTCAAAGAAATTTCAAGAGGAGATGAAATTGTGCTGAACAAAGAAGTAAGAAGCAATGTGAGTTTATGATAATACATTTCTTTGCGAATTTCAGATGGAATTCCAAAGACAATATCAAGATTTAGTTACCTTTGTATTACTTATACCTGTTATTTCTACCATCATATTGTTATCATCATAACAGGCATAACATTTATTTTAGCTATATTTATAAAATTTATTAGCTCCAACAGGAATAAAGAGTAGACTGACACTCACTTTTTATTTGCCTTGTGTATTAGATTTTGCTGAAAGATAAACCGAGATACATAGTTAAGCAGGCATGCTTTCATATAATGAAGACACAAACTATGTTTTGTAATCTGCTAAAGGAGATGAGGCTTCATCTCAGAAAAATTTGGAAAAAAATTTATACTTAAAATTTCATGTTTTTATATCTTACTACTTGTCCATTTTTTTGCTCTGTGTGTGTGTGTGTGTGTGTGTGTGTGTGTGTGGTACTGGGGATGGAACCCAGGGGCATTCTACCTCTGAGCTACACCCCAGCCCAATTTTTTTTTTTTTTTTTTTGCGGTACTGGGGATTGAACTCAGGGGCATCCTACCTCTGAGCTACACCCCCAGTCCTATTTTTTATTCTTTATTTTGAAACAGGGTCTCACTAAGTTTTGGAGGGCCTCACTAGGTAGCTGAGGCTGGCTGAAGACTCGGATCCTCTGGACTTATCTCTCAAGTACTGGGATTACAAGCATGTAACATCACGCCTGGCTCATTTTTAATCTATACTTTTCTTAACCTATACTTTTGTGTCATATTCATCAAATCATTGCCAAGAACAACATGAAGCTTTCTCTTTTTTTTCCTTAGAGTTTAATAGTTTCCAGTCTTACCTTTACATCTTTAAACCATTTTGAGTGGATTTTTGCATATGGTGTAATATAAGGATCCAATTTCATTGCTTTGCATATGGATATCCAGTTTCCCCAATATTATTTATTAAAGAGATCATCCTTTCCCCACTGTGTAATTTTGGCACCCTTGTAAAGATTGGTTTCCAAGTATGTGTGGATTGATTTATGGGCTCTCTATTCTGTTCCACTGGTCTAAATGTCTGTCTTTAGTACCACATTGTTTTAGTTACTATGATTTTGTAATATATTTTGAAATCAGAAAGAGTGATGTCTCCAGCTTTGTTCTTCTTTCTTAAGATTGGTTTGGCTCTTTGTGCTCCTTCATGGTTCCATATGTATTATAGAACTATTTTTTTCTATTTCTGTGTTTGCGAAAAAGACCACCGGGTGTTTGGCAGGGCTTCAGTGAATCTGTAGATCACTTTGGGTAGTGAGGACATTTAATAATTTTTGATCTTCCAATCCATAACCACCAGATATCATTCCATTTATTTATCGTGTGTGTGTGTGTGTGTGTGTGTGTGTGTGTGTGTGTGTGCACGCGCGCGCGCATGGTACTAGGGATTGCACCCAGGTTTTTCTACCTCTGAGCCACAACCCCAGCCCTATTTTATTTTTGAATTTGAAACATGGTCTCACAAAGTTTCTGAGGATCTCACTAAGTTGCTGAGGCTAGTCTTGAATCTTCGATCCTCCTATCTTAGCCTTCTAGGTACTATAGTTACAGCTGTGCTTCACCATGCCCAGCTCTATTTGTCTTTTTTTTTTTTAATCTTTCATCAATGTTTTGTAGTTTTTGGTGTACAACCATTATTTGACCTATACGAGAAATCTAAAATAGTTATATTCAGAATCAGAGAGCCGCATGGTGGCTGTTGGGTTTAAGGAAGGGGAAATGAGAGTTGCTAATTAATGGTCATAAAGTCTTAATTCTATAAGATGAACAAGTTCTAGAGACCTACTGTGCAACATTGTTCCTATAGTTAACAATGCATTCTTACATACTTAAACCTGTATTAAGAGGACCTATCTCATGCTAATCACAGTAAAAAAAAATCAAAATTAAAATTGCAGAGATCTATAGAGTTCTTCAAAGCCTTCATGGCTCCTTTACTATGAATAAAAGTTCCATATTTCAAAAATAAAGAGTAGACAACTTTGAGTTCTTGGTAAGGTAATTTTCAATTCCCACGTATGACTTGAAGAAATATCTAGTGTCCAGCAAACGTCTGTCTGCTCCTCTGTAAGTTCTGGTTGCAGAGTCAAGATGACATTTGCACTGGGAATTTGGGGTTTCCATGAAGTAGCCACTGATCAGTACCAAGGCCTGACTCACTTACTGAGGGAAATTCCCATGCCTCAAAGGGTTGCTTTAAATCAGGTTGTAAAACTAGGACAATGAACAGAGAAAGGCTGTTTGGGAAAAAATAAATAAAAAGAAAAAGAAGAAGAAGATCTCCAGTAAATGAAAGAGTATGGCTGTCACCTAATTTACAATTTACAGCTGTTTGTGACAATAAGCAGGATGTCAGGATGTGCCTCTCTCAAAGGGGGTGTAAATCAAGGGATATGCTATTGTTACAATGGAAAACACTAGAGAGACCAGCTTCAACAAAAGTCCATTCAGTAGGACTAGATGGCTACTACCCGGGAAGCCTACCACATGCAAAATCATGCTCACTAAGGCCCGGAGATTTAAAATTCTTTATCCAATGACCATCCTTGGGGCTGGAATATTGGTGGTGATATTGAACAATTTGCAACATTTAATCATTCTTCCCAATCCTCTCTCACTCTTTTAAAAATCCACTGGCTTAGTTCTCTGCAGTCTAAGTTGACCTGAACATTTCCCATGGTTTTAGAGGTCAAAGTAGTTGGTTGCTCTTAACGTATCATTCTTTGATTTATGATTCTCTTCATTCTCATACTAGTTTAGATTCCAGCATCTCTATTCTCTGGTATATGATTCTCCTGACTCTGATTTTATGAGTACTTTCAGTCTAGGAGACAAGAAGACAGTACCAGATGGCCCATGTTTGTTAAGGAAGCAGGGTTGCTTAGGGCATCATTGCTTTTTGTACTGATTTGGAAGAGCCTGTTTAAAACAGCAAAAAAAAAAAAAAAAAAAAAAAAAAAAAAGACATTTCTATACCGAGTACATTGTCTGATAATAAATTTAAAAAATGATCAAATGAGTAATTAACATTAAATGTTTTTGGCTTTGTACCACAGAGAGTGGTCCCAGAAAGGGGCAAACATTGTGAGCTTTGCACTTCTGTGTAAGCCTGATCCTCTGTCTCTTAGAAGAAAATTATTTTAAAAACTCATATCAGACAGATAAAGCCTTAGTTACTTGCTAGCCAGAGGCAACACATTTGAAGTTTAAAGTCTCTGTCTTCTAATCACTTACTGCAAGTAGTTTATTCTGTGGCTTCAAGCAAGTAATTTTTTTTTTTTTTTTTTTTTTTTTGCAGTACTGGGGATTGAACTCAGAGGCATTCTACCTCTGAGCTATACCCCCAGCCCTATTTTTTATTCTTTATTTTGAAACAGGGTCTCACTAAGTTGTGGAGGGCTTCACTAGGTAGCTGAGGCTGGCCGTGAACCCAGATCCTCTGGTCTCAGCCTCTCAAGTGCTGGGATTACAAGTGTGCGCCACCACGCCCAGCTTCAAGCAAGTCATTTGACCTCTTAGTGTTTCACATTTCCTCATTGGCAAAACGTGTACATGAAAAACTTGGAAAATACTAATGTAAAATGATGCTGCCCCCTCTTTTTTATAAAATGTGTTTACTGACCAACTATTAGTTGATGTTTATTATATTTATGAATGAATGAATAAGTGATCCAAATATACTTTGCCATATTTTTCAAACAAGCAGCCCTAGAATTTCTTATAGTTTACATGTGTGTACATACACACTTAATACATTAAACATATCAGCTTCATAGCCATCAAATTAATCTTTCTTCATTTTTACCTTTCAACTTTCTTTTCACTAGTCTCTCATTCCCATTTTCTTCTACAGGACATATATTTATCTTTAGTCAGTTGTTCCCCAAACCAGTTTCACCTACCCCTTCTCATTCATTTCAGTACTAATCCAAACGAGTCCAGGGCTGGTCTGCAATATCAAGACAAATAAAAATGGATGGTCATTTATGCAGAGATCCCAGGGGAAGAACTTTGGAGTCAAGCAGTGGTGTTCCAACTCTCTACCTGTCTTTGCATAATATACCCATCAGTGACAACATACTCTGTGAATAAGAAAAGATATTTTTCAAACATGCAGTATTCATAGCCTCTGGGGATGGTTCTGGAATAGAGGAGCTCATAGCCATTTTTAGAGGAGAAAAGTTCTAGCTCTAGAGCACTAGTTATTTGCTGCATCATAAAGCTTAGCAAACATCCTGTGTGGTGTGTGGGTTTAGTCCCTGATTTTATATTAGCTTCATAAAATTTCTTTGAACCTCAAGCATCATATTAAAATAATATTATTATTTTCTTAAAACAAAAATATATCCACTATTTGAAACTGTTTAATTCATAATTTAAAGTTAAAATTTTCTCTGAAGATCATGGACACAGTTATAGCTTCCAAGTTTCATTTTAGTTTAAATTTCAAACTTGCACAAATTCAGAAGAAAGAATAAAAATAAGAGATCAACAAAGGCCAAATGGCGGTGGTTTTATGAACAATATAACATAACTGAGATTTTCAAACCACCCTTACATGGAAAAGCTTACAAGAAACAGAAGCCTGTCCATTTTGCTCAGGACTCCAATTCAAAGTCATGCTTCAAACATCCCACAGGAATATTATTATTGTGTGAGTTCCAATAAAATGACTAGGTAAAGGGGTCAAAGCTGAAAGGTTGGAAAGAATTTTGAAGATCTATCCAATGGAAATTAAGACCTTGAGATGTCAAGTGACAAAGATCAAATGCTTTGCCAGGAACCAACATCTTCCAGACTTGGAAAGTAAAGTTGATTCTTGCTATTTAGCTAACAGGCACACACATTGATAAGCCATTTCAATTATTTCATTTAACTCAAAAAGGACATAGATATTTCAGCATTGAGACTTTTTTTAAGTGCCTCTTTTTTATTAGTTCAATCTTTAATTTCCTTACATTAAGACTGACATCAGAAATCTACTAAATAAAAGCAAACTGAAAACCATTGGAGTCCTCTGAATTCAGCCAACAAAAGAGGTCAAGATACTATGTGATCTCACTCATGAGAATCTAAAAGATTTGATCACATAGAAGCTGAGAATGATAGTTACCAGAGGCTGGGGATAGGAGGAGAAGAGATGAGGAAAGATTGGTCAATGAGTACTAAGTTATGGTTAGAAGAAATAAACTTTGGTATGCTATTACTCAGTAAAGTGACTGAAGGTAACTATAATGCACTGTATATTTTCAAAAAGCTAGAAGAGTTTGAATGTTTTCTCCACAAATAAATGATGAGTGTTAGAGGAGATAAACATGCTTACTCTGATTTGAACCTTATGCAATGTATTAAAACATCATATAGTACCCCATAAGTATGTACAATCTTTTTGTGTTAATTAAAAGAAAGAAAAAAGAGGGCAAGAGAGGATAAGCAGGGCATACCCCGTTCCTAACTTCTTCAACTCTAAAGTGATACTTCATTTCTACCTTCGTTCCATTTGCAAAAACAAATTTCATGTCCCCACATAGATTCCATGGGCTGGGAAATAATGGCCAATCACTGCCCAGTGGAAACTCTATGCCAGGGCAGGGAGAGCTTTCAATTTTCAAGAATATCTGGCCACTTCTGTGGCACCCCTCTGCCCCATTCCCTATCATGCCACCTTGATTCTTTCAGCTTCAATCAAGACCTAAGGTTAGGGTAGTACAAGGGTATCTGGAGTTACAGGCATTCTTGGACTTAGGGTCTTAAACAACATACACAAGATATTGTGTCTCCCTTCCTATCTCTTGGAATTATTTTCATCATTGCTAGTTTCCTCCTAAGACAGGCCCTCATCGAGTGCTAGCCATGGTGGCTGAAAGAAGCTTAGATTTCATCATCTTTACAGAAGTCTCAGAAGAAAAAAGAAACTAATAAAATCACCTCCCTCTTATGATATCCAGAGAAATCCACAAAAATAAATCTGATCAATCTTTGAGATGTGTGCTCACCATTGAACACATCAGTATCTTCAAGAGTAAAGGGTAACCTGGTCAGACCCTCCCATGGCTGGAGATGTAAAGTTTGGGGATTTATTGCTCAACAGGACTTGAGGAAGGAGAATTTTCTGAAAGGAAAAGATGTTGGACATAAAGAAACTATCAAAAGTTATGTCAGTACGAACAGGATATATAAACAGACTTGTAACTTGTCAACTTGCTTATTATGATTTCTTCCTATCATTGTTAGCTCTTCACCAGGCTTTTAACAATGCATAACTACTCATATGTTTCTGAAATTTGGCATATAAGAAGAAAACTGTAATTCTCATTTCCTCTCATTATACTGTAGAATTTTATAGATTAAGGAACCTGTCACTCCTTTTTAACAGCTCCAAATAAATAAGGACATGTTACCTAAGGAAAAAAAAGTCAACAAATGTTTTAATAATAGCATCATTTAGAATAAAAAACATGATTAGATTGCATTTATTTTTACCTTGGAGGATGGTGTTGATTTTTAGGGCTTTAAACGTGTTTTTTCATATATGTTTATTCTGTTTTCTACATAGATCTCAAGTTCTTAAGAGACTGGGAAGGTCAGAACTGTGGACTATGCAACCTCTCTCTCTCTCTTTTTTTTTTTTTTTCTTCAAATCTGTGCCATTTGGATAGTGCCTAGAGTGAAGCATTGATTGATTTACTAATTTATTGAAAAGATCAATATTAAATACTATTGCCTATGGCTTGCCTCATGCTCTAAGCCAGCCATTGGGGATGTAGCCAGAAATGGGACATGCCCTTCTTTCCTAGAACTCAGAGTCTGCTGAATGAGATGTGACCTGATAATTAACAACTTCTGGTAATTAATAGGATTGAGTCTGTGCTGGTTTCCTAGGGCTGCCATAACAAATTGCCACAAATTTGGTGACTTGAAACAATAGAAATCTATTCTTTTACTGTTCTGGAGATGGGAAATCAAGGAATTGGCAAGATTACCCTTCCTTTCGAGAGTCTTGGAAAGAATCTGGGCTTCTTATCTCTTGTATCTTCTGGTGGTTACTGGTTTTCTTGGCTTGAGGCCCCGTCATTCTAGTCTTTGTCTTCTTATGGTATTCTGTATCTGCTTCTTGTGGTGTTCTGTATCTGCTATATCCTCTGTGTTTCTTATAAGGACATTTGTCATTGGATTCAAGGTCCACCTGGATAGCCAGAATGATCTCTTCATCTCAAGGTAATCTAACTACATTTTTAAAGAACTTTTTTTTCCAATAAAAAAGGGAGCATTCACAGGTTCTAGGACATAAGATATTATGGTGAGGGCCACCATGCAGCCCCCTTTCGAGGGCTAACCTTCCTAAAGCTAGTCAACATTAAAGTGGAGGCCTGAGGGATGAGAAGGCATGGGGGAGTTGAGGTTGGAGGAGTGTTCCAGACTGGGAATGGCATGTTCAAAGCCCAGAGGCAAGAGCATGGTGCAATCACATAACCGAAAGAAGTTCGTGTTTGGCCTCAGCTCAGAGAGCTAGAGAAATAAAATCAAGACAAGCCAGTGTGGATAGCAGGAGTTAAACTGCATTTAAGTCACATGAAGGAGTTCCAAGTTGCCCCCAAGGCAATGGGAAGTACTTGAATGTTGTAAGAAGAAGAGAGATATAATCAAATATGCACTTTTGGAACATCTCTGGCTGGCACATGGAAAATGGATTAGGAAAGACCTGGAGAGGAGGCAGGAACCAGGAAGGAAGTTGGAACTGTAGTCCAGAAGAAAGAATGAAAATGATCAGGGTCAAGATAGAAAGAAATAGCTAGATGCAAGGTATACTGCAGGTAGAACTGGCAGAACTCGATGACAGATCATATATGGAAAAAGAAAGGAAGAGTCAGTAGCAGGAAGAACATCCAGGTTCCTGAGTGTCACAGGCTGAGTGTGCTCCCAAAATCAGATTTCAAAGTCTTTGACTGAAGTACTCCAAAATGAGCTCCTATTTAGAATGGGGTTCTTATAGAAGTAATTAAGTTAAAGTGAGGTTACCCTGGTAGACTTTAATTCAATATGACTGATGTCCTTAAAAATGGGAAAATTTGGAGACAGATAAGCATACAAGGAGAAAACCACACAAGGATGAAAGCAAAGGTTGGTTGATGATCTACACATTAAAGAATGACAAAGCTTCTAGAAAACCACTAGAAACTGTGGGAGAGACATGGAAGAGAGGATGCCTTATATCTCTCAGAAAGGGTGGACTCTGCTGAAACCTTGACCTCTGACTTCTAGTCTCCAGAACTGTGAGACAGTACATTTCTATTATTCAAGTCATTTTGCCTGTGGTACTTTCTTACACTAGCCCTAGCAAACTAATATCCCCAGTCCCTGGGTGACCTCATTTCCTGGGCTAGGGAGCCCTGGAGAGAGAGCCAGCTCCTGAGGAATGATTCCGTTAACTTACCAAAGGAAGTAATTTTCTAGGCTACCCATCAAAAATTGTTTTTCTTCATTCAATACTGAGATAATATATAACTTAAAGCAGTCAGTTTCCAAATGATTGTGCAGCTAGATCATTAGAACTAAATCAAGGAGCTAGGCCCTATGGCATACTCCTATAATCTTAGGACTTGGGAAACTGAGACAGAAGAATCACAGATTCAAGACCAGCCTCAGCAACTTAGCAAGACCCTTAGTAATTTCATAAGAACTTGTTTCAAAATAAAAAATAAAAGGAGTTGGAAGCATAGCTCAGAGGTAGAATGTCCTGAGTTCAAGCCCCAGTACATGAAGAAAGAAAGAAAGAAAAAGAGAAAGGAAGAAAGAAAAGAACTAAATCAAGTTTGTTTTGTTAATTGAATACAAATTAGAGGCAAAATTTTAAAAAGAAAAATCACAGTCTCCTCATGAACCCCTAAGCAAAGAAATCATTCTTGTCCCAGGTTATTATTTGGAGAAATAGGCTTATTAAAATGCTAATATCTATTCTTCAAATGAGATCTAACAATTTGAAATAACTGAAACTTATTTAACCTATGAGGTATTTCAAGTAAATAAGATGTGTCATTATTATGAATTATTTGTTAACGCAAAGCAACGTCATTATTAAATCTGTTTATATCAACTAGAAGCACACCAATGCCTAGCTTCGTGAATGGCACAGAATGAAACACCAGTAACTATGGAATTAAGTGAGTTACCTAGTCATCAAACATCAACAACAGAAACTTATGTTAAAGAGTATCTAAACTAGTCGTTTTCAGAAAACTTGTAGCTAAAAAACAACTTCCATGAAGCTCAATATATAAAACTGATGGAACAAAACTATGTTGGGTGAAGCATTGTTAGAAATTCATTGACCTGAAACTCTACACTCTCCTACCTCATCAACTAGCAGGACTAAAGTCGATTGCATAGGGTATTAAGAGAGAACATTCTGAGATGTATCAATTGGAATTCCAACTAAACAGGCCAAATTGTCTTTAATTGTAAATTCCACCCTGAACTCCTACCAACTGGATTGCTGTTGTTTTTGGCTTTGTTTTTAGTGTTATTTTGCAAGGACAGAGAATGGTAGAAGGCATGAAAGATTTTAGCAATTTTTTAAACACAGAAAGCCAGTGGTACCAGATCTAGCAGAAGGGAGGAATTAACTAGCTAAGAATCAAGTGCAAATGATACACTGATTTGTAGGCAGAGCCCAGAAAGGACCAGTGGCCTCTGTTGCCATAAAAGGTGGGAGGGAAGTACAGAACTGTTAACAGTGTTTGTTGAAATCACAGGAAAGACCAACTGCACTGTCCATCTGCAGCTAAGTGACAGTACTTCTGCAGAAGGCAGAGGGGTTTCCCCCAAAGCAGATGGATATAGTTCTACTATATTTAGTTAGATGAAGTCTCCATCTTATCTTATTAATGTTTTGGGGGAAACCTCTCTAGTATGTTTCAGAATGCTGTGTGTGTGTGTGTGTGTGTGTGTGTGTGTGTGTAACTGGGGATTGAACCCAGGGATGTTCTACCTCCAGGCTACACCCCCATATAATCATGCTTTTTCCTTTTTTTTCCTTTCTTTTCTTTTTCTCTTTCTTGGTACTATGGATTGGACCCAGGACTCTCTACTACTGAGCTACTGAGCTACACCCATTTAGTTTTGAGACAGGCTCTCCCTAGGTTGCCCAGGCTAATCTCAAACGTGCCACCCTCTTGCCTCAGCCTCCCTAGTCTCTGGGATTACAGATAAGCAGTGCTGTTTTTTCAAAGGTCCAACATTTAGATTACAGCAGGCCCTCAATGGCTCCTATTTCCTGGGGTGACTGTATTTTTAAAAGGATCACAGTCTCCAGCTGAAGGTATGGGTACAGGGAAAACAAAGAAGGAGGGGAAGAAGAAGGTAAGTGAAAGTCTGCAATCTGAAGATGAAAGCCCTCCTTTCCTCTCCCCTGATTTCAGAATGTCAACACCAGGCTTTATATCACAGCCTATGAGAGAAGAGATGAAAAAATTCATCTCTGGAGAAACTGAGTGATCCAGAACAAAGAGCTCTACCTCATGCTAATATTTAGGGGCTCAATCTCTTTCCCATCACCTTAAGGTAAGTTTTATTAAAACTTAAGCAGGAACCTATGCATGGATGCATGTGTATCTATGCTTATAGCTGCACAATTCACAATTGCCAAACTGTGGAACCATCCAAGATGTCCATCAACAGATGAATGGATTACAAAACTATGGGATATATACACAATGGAATTTTACTCAGCCATAAAGAAGAACAAAATCATGTCATTTGCAGGAAAATGGATAGAACTGGAAAACATTATGCTAAGTGAGATTAGTCAGCCACGAAAAGTAAAAAATCGTATGCTCTCCCTAATATGTGGAAACTAGGGTGAAAGTGGGCCTTAAGAGGGACTCTAGACAAGGAGGAGAAACCTTAGATGAGCAAAGAAGGTGACTTAACTGAAGGTGATGGGGGAGGGAGGGAAACACCCTAATGCACATGATGTACTTACACAAATGTATCAAAGTCAATCACTAAACTGAACTTGAGAAGGAGGGAATGGTGAGGGAATTGGGGAAGGGTTAAATGAAAGATGTATCCATGTATGCCTTTATCATCTTGCACCTAACAAAGATATATGATTACAATGCACCAATGGGGGGAAAAAAACTAAAGCAGGGAAAAAATCATATAACAAAATTTCCCAAACTGAAGAATTCAAGTGTTTGAAAGAGCTCTTCAAATGCTTAGCCAAAATAAAGTTTTCATTGTTTTGAGAAAAGACACACGTTGAGGCTCATCAATTAGAAATTTCAAAATACTAACAATAAAGAAAAAACAAAAGAAAACAAAAAGCTAAAAGCTTCTAGAGATTTTTTTAAAATGTTAATACAAATGAGGAATATAGAGGCCTATGGAAAAATGCCTTCAAAATCAGAATGGAGAAAAAAGATTTTAATTTGAAGTCTGATATAATAAGCCAGCCAATAAATCAAGTGTGCAGGTAGAATAAAGAGCTCTCAAGTGAATAAGTTGAGTTTTTGTTGTTGTTGTTGTTGTTTTGCTTTGTTTTGTTTTAGTGTTATAATGGGATTAGCCAAGGAAACAATGCTATAGCCATAGTGTATTCCCCTTGGGTCTCCTTTCCTCCCCTGTTCTGGGTTTACCACATCCTTCCTCTTTCTTGGGCTGGACCTCTTCCCTACACCCCCTAAGGCCAGTAGACAGAGCCAACTGCCCCAGAGGACCTCCACTGAAGGCCCAAGCCCCAGGGTAGTAAAAGCTGACAAGAAGAAAGAAGGGCAAGCTTGAAAAGATACTTTTAATTAGGTGATTCAAAACAGCTAGCGACCACTTATTGACTCAATTTCAGAATGCTGTGGCTTCCAGTTATGACTTGCAGATGGGTACGGTTTTGCTCTATTTGGTTAGGAAATTTAAAACAAATCAACATCAAACTTCGTGGAATGATGATGACGACGATGATTATGTTTTATAGGTTTTGAAAAGGAATAAAAGTGGCACATGATGGTGAGTCTGGATCTTCAGAGAAATTGATGAAAAAACCAAGCACCTCTGATCAGACTATGGCATATGCTTATTTTGTTTTCTATGTACACACACATTTTTCAATAAAATCTTGAGAAAGAGGACACAACTCCCCTTGGACAGATATCTGTTCACATAAAAAACATAAATTAGGAATCTCACATAAAAATCAGAAGGTTGAGTTTATTTCTCTTGTTAAACCAAAATTACCTGCTGTTACAATATATAAGCCATGTGTAAAGACAAACTGTGGTGGAAACTTTGCAATTACAATTGTATTCCTTCAGCTGTGATCCTTGATAAAATGCAAGCACCCCAGGATATAGGAGTGCACAAAACTGTAAGGAGCCATTGAAGGATTGCTGCCACAAAATTGTAGAATCTTTGAAAAAGCAGTGGTGCACACCTGTAATCTCAGCAACTCAGGAGGCTGAAGCAGGAGGATTTCAAGTTTGAGGCCAGACTGGGAAACTTAGAGAGAACTTATCTTAAAACTACCAAGTAAAAAGGGCTGAAGGTGTATCCCCCTAGATTCAATCGCTAGTATCAATCAATCAATAAGTAAATAATTAGGAAAAAGTAGGATTTTATGGGGGAAAGAGGACCATAGAGAAGAAATTGAGAACAACTCAGAGACTGATTAGAGGCCAATGTCCCAGCACCTCAGGTTTGGCCTCACAGTTTTCTTGATGTTGCTTGTCCATTCATTGAATAGATATGGATGGCATGTTAAAGTATATCAGTGCTATTTGATGTTCTTAGGACATCAGTGAATCAAACAGATAAAGACATTTGCCCTCATAGAGCTTACTTTTTATCAGGAAGAAATAAAAAAGTAATAAATACAGCATAAAATCAAATTATGTAGTATTTTAGAAGGTGATCAATTGCTTTAGATAAAAGCAAAGCAGTGTTGAGGGTTAGGAATGCCAGGGTGGTAGGAATGGGTTCTGATTTTAAATAAGCTGGGTGACTTGCATTTCCCAGTAGGTAATTCAACAAAAAATCCACTGAGCATGCAATCAGATGTTAAGTTTAAAAACCATAAAGTGTGTCTGTGACAACTACCAGACACTGAAAATTCACATAACACATGGGCTAAGAGGTAATGAAGGCTTTTATTATCCTCTATGGATATTTATAGATGTTCAAATAGCATCCCATTATCTCCTTTATTGTTTTGTGAATGCAAAGGATGTGCTGAGTGTCACAATCAAAAGCAAAGGAAAATACATCTCTGAGCTGACCCACCTTCACCTCCTCATCACCTGTAGACTTGCGTGTATACACATCAGGCCTAATTGATAGGGTGTTTCTTTCATCAACAGATGAAAATGTTTAAATATTTGAATTAAATTTACTGTTTAAAAATGGTGATTATTATAAGTGTTGAGAGTATTGTAATCTGCCTTACACTTAAAGAATAATAGAGCAGCACTGGCTCAGTATGATCTTTTTCCTAATAGAAGGTAGGCCCTTAATCTCCAGGTTCTGCTCTATGTCATTAACATTCAGGGGCTTGAAAATATATTACTTGGTAATTGAAGCTCTTTGAAAAATACAAGGGAGAACCACTGTGCAAATCACACCTAAGAGCAAGAATTAGAGTCAAGATTATTTTATCCTGGACTGATCAAAGGATGCCTTCAGATTTGTTTTGCATTGACTTTGGCCTTCAAACCCTCACTCATTCATTAATCAAAATGTTCATTATATTACTGATGTAATTGCTGAATAAAGTTGAACAATTAATGAAATAAAGCCTTGTGAAATGAGAATACATGAGGCAGTTGCTTTAGGTTACCTGGGTAACAGGTGGCCTTTGCTTTTTTTTTTCTTTTTGTACTAGAGATGGAACCCAGGGACACTCTATCTCTAAGCTACACCCTAGTCCTTTTTACTTTTTTATTTTTGAAACAGGGTCTCACTAAATTGTGAGGCTGTCCTCCAACCTGTCGTTCTCTTGTCTCAGCCTAGAATTATAGGCATGCTATACCATGCCCCACTGCCTTTTGCTTTAAATGTCTTGAGTTTGAGGTAACTTTAAGACATTCACAGTAAACATATCTTACTGGAAGGTGACTTTTGCTGTCTAACATCTAATCTCCATTGCTGATGGATGGGAAGCTTCTTTGTGTATTGGGGTCAGCTAGTTTCTCTCTCTGCCTGCTCCTAGGGCACAGGTGCATGATCAGCCCATAGGATGATCCAATTGGAGATGCTGCATTTTACATGTGTTACCAAGACAGGGACCAGATGGAGTTAGTTCCCACCACCTGGGACACAGTCACAGAGATGGAGGTAGCAGGAGTGGCAGCAGTATCCATGGTGCTAGCAGGTACAGAGGGAGCATGTCATCAGAGGCAGAGTTTTATTTGTGGAACTTATCTGTGAGCCTGGCTTTGTATGTTCCTGGAGATATCCTATTTCAGCCCTTAGTTTGTCTCTCCAGCCCTAGGGTCAATTCTAAAGCTCCCAGATCTCTGGTGATAAGTTTACTTTCTTTCCAAACTACCCAGAGTTGCAACTACCCAGAGTTGCCGCCTTCTTTGTCCAAGAACCTTGACTGATAATATCCATGTGAAACCCAAATAATTATCTACCTGCTTCATCTCACAAAAAGAGGAGAGGGAGTTTCAGAGAGGTTGTGACTTTCTTGAGTCACTCAGCAGCAAGGTGTTCTAAATGTATGACTTAAATACCAAGGAGATTATTGAAAATAGATGCATGTAACTCCAGAAATGAGCTAAGGATAAATTAGGGGTTTAAGTTTTGGGAATAAATAATGGTCATCATTTGAGAATGCGCATTTGAGAAGGAAGGAAAGGATTGAGAACTGACCCCCAGGGAACATTTCCTTATAATAAGTGAATGAAAAAAGAGAATGAAGATGAAGACAAAGTAAGAAAAGGTTTATAAAATATTAAGAAAGGAACAGGAGTGTAGGGGCATTGAAACTCAAACGTGGGAGGGAGACTCAAAGGAGAATAACTAGTTGGCAGATGATAACATAGTTGATAGACTAGGAATTGAGAAGAGAATTAATTCTGTAAACTCTGAGTTCATTTGTAAGTTATCTTTAAAACAGAGTGTCCTTAGAGAGACCCTAAAGTCAAATCCAACTTGCAAAGTGTGCAGAATAAGTTTGGAAATGAGGACAGTGAGTGTTAGCTTTTGTTTTAGAAAGTTTAGTGCAAAAAGAAAGGAAGAGATGAAGCTAGATGCAGTGGTGCATGCCTGTAATCCTAGAGACTTTCCTTGAGTAGCGGGAATACAGCCTGGGAAACTTAGAGAGACCCTGACTCAAAAAATAAAAAGGGCGGGGGTTCAGCTCAGTGAACACACCTGGATTCAGTTCCCAGTACTAGAACACGAAAAGAAAAAAAAGAAAGAAGGAAGAAAGAGAAAGGAAGAGGAAGGAAGGGAGAGAGGGAGGGGAGATGAGATTGTGTGTAAACTCTGGAGGATTGAGGGAGAGATTTTGTAATCTGGGGAATCTGAACACCAGAGAAAAGTAACTCAGGAAAAATGGAGGCAAGAGCTAAGGATCACGATTGAGGCACCATTTCTTTTGAATAGGTTTATGCCTTCTTTTTCTTCAGACAGTTGATGGCTGGCTGGACATTTTTACTTGGCTCCATGCAGTCATGGTCATAGCCCACTGTGTAGTCAATCACATTTTCTATATTTGGCTGGATCGCTATCATTTTTTATTGTGTACCACAATACAATAAGAACTAGATGTTATTAATTCAATAGCTCAGATATATTCATCAGCAGCAGGTCTGTGCTGCCCTGTGAAGGCAATTATCTTGATAAGTCAAGTCAGGAAAGGTTAGCTGCCTGGACACCCAATTGTGTGATGCCTGTGTATGGAGTTTGGATAGATTTCAAGGGAGTCTATCATTTTTCTGTTGCATATGTCATACTAGAGTCTCACACAGAGCAGCACAAGAAACCTCACCTGTCATTCCCAGGTCATCTCACTGGAAGAAAACATCAAGTGTCTGGAAGATCTTCTTGAGAAGTTCACAGGCCTCGGAAATGTCATTTTTGCATCTTATATCTGCTTGAATGGAGATGGGGCATCCAATTCTGAGTTACTCTGGCTTAGTGGGTACAGGTATTGATAGAAGTCCTATTCCTATCTGCACTCTTTATCTTTTATATAATTGGCTTTAGAGTTTGATGAGTTAAATTTTCAACCAGTCTCCAAATTACTCAAATTATTAGTCTCAAAAAATATTCTCCATTTGTTTGTTAGCTATGTGGTCTCAGACAAATTATTTAACCTCTTAGAACCCTGGTATCTCTTATAAAACAATCATGTAGGTGTCTGGGCACTCTTGGGATGATAAAATAAGACATGCAAACCATTGAACACAATGTTTGACACATGGTAAATTCTCAATAAATGATGACTTTTTTTCATTTTCTCTGAACTTTGAGCTATAGTTTTTGTTTGATTGGTTTATTTTATTTTATTTTGTTTTTTGCAATAATAATCATAGAGCATTTGTGTGCACGGTAGGTACTGGAAACTGACAGCCAAGTTAGTGAACCTCATGTTGATTCATATCCTTAGCATTTTTATACTAAAATATGATGTGACCCTGGTAACATTAAATATGAATTTTTAATATTCATAGAGCACTCACCTAGCATGTGCAAGGCCTGGGGTTCAATTCCTAGCAACCTCCCCCACCCTTCCCTCCACACATGCACAAAAAGAAAAAAAAAACATTTAAATAGTAGCCCTAAAATATTTTTCAAAAATAAGTCAAACTATTGTAAGATTCATAGTTATTCAAACAATGTTGGGTTGTAGTTGCTTAAGTTGGGTCATGTTTCCTTACTTCTCCTGAAGTCTCATATACCTCAAAGACACCTGCTATCTATATCCATATCTATATATCTATTTACCTTTGGGAGCCACATCAACACAAAGACTGCCTTACAATATTCTCTACCTGCATCTTACAAGCAAATTCAGTATGCTATTGAAATGTGCAGAACCATATTCATTCAGGAGCTTCTATGAACCAAGATTTTATTCCCAATGGCACAGAAAGCACACCTTTATCATAGTGTACTTTAGTATGGTGTTTAGAAAAAAATTTTGAGTCCTCCTTGCCTCCTCCCTTTCTCTCACTCCCAATAGCCTATCTGCCAGAAAATTGTGTGAGCTTTTCTTTCAAAATATACTCAATACTTAATATGAATATCTTATTATAGGTAGTCTTCATTCACCCTGGTCTTTTTAGAAAATGTTCTCTTCAAAAGCAGCCAGAGTAATATGGTAAAAACCTAAGTCACCTGTCTGCTCAAAAACCTCAACTGATTCTACTTTTGGGTATATACCCGAAAGAATTAAAAGCAGGGACATAAAAGAACGTTTGTACACCGATAATAGCTTCATTATTTGTAATAACAGAAAGGTGAACACAACCCAAGTATCCACAGATGATGAACACATAAATAAAATATGGTATATACATAAAAGTAGACTATTATTCAGCAAGGAAAAGGAGTGAAATAATGACAAATGCTATAACATGAATGAACCTTGAAGACATACCAAGTGAAATAAGTCAGTCACAAAGGTACAAATATTGTATAATTCCACTTAAATCAGGTACCTGGAATAAGCAAATACATAGAAAAAGAAAGTAGAATGGTGGTTGTCAGTGGCTAGGGAAGGTAGAATTGGGTGTTATAGTCCAAAGGGTATAGGGGTTTAGTTGAAGAAAGTGAAAAAGTTTTGGAGATTGGAGATGGTCATGGATTCACAGCAATGTGAGTGTACTGCATGCCAATAAGATGTATACTTAAAAATGATTAAAATTGTAAATTTTATATCATGTCTATTTTACCATACCAAAAAATAGACATTAAACTCAGCTGGCCACCCATCTCGGATTAGAAGCCCAGATTCTTACAATGACATACAGGCCCTAGAGGATAGAATTATACTACCCTCTGCTCCAAGTTCCTTTTCTCTCATGCTTGCCTACTATGTTCCAGCCATGATAGCTCTTTGTAATCCTCAAACACCTGAGCATGGTGTCTCTGTGGGCTGCTGGCCTTATCTGGCACACCAGAATGGGTGTCTCCAGATATTCATAGGGCTCTCTACCACCCTTCCATCTCTGTCCATTTGCATAATCTGAGAGAGGCTTCCCTGGCCATTCTGGTTATAATGAGCATCCTTCTTGACCATTTTATTATTCTCCCTCTAACTTATCAACATTTAACAAACTATGTAACACATGCATTTATTCACTTCCATCACAAGTTCCATGAACACACTTTTTCTTGTTTTGTTCACTTCTGCCTTCCCAGGGCTTAGAATGGTACCTAACACCTGGTATTCAGCCCATAAATCTTTGCTGATAAATAGCCAAAATGTATGAACTCATAAAAGCAAGCTAAAAGACAGAAAAATACACCCAAAAGATCATTTTAAAAATCTAAAATTTTAAATTCATTTATTAAATATTTCTCAGTTATCTTGCAATTATTTATACTCAAATTTAATTCAACTAACACTCAACTGAGGGCCTTCTATGTACTGAATGACATTTATCCAATTTGATTTGGCATCATTATTGCTACTGTGCTCTGATCAGTCAATAAGCATTTTTGCTTTTTTAAAATATGTACTCTTTCAAATTAGAATAGAAGCAAAATTTTACCAGGTAAGGAGGATAAATGGAAATTCAGATGATTTTTCTCCCAGAACCATCATTCCCTCTCTTTATACTCCCTCAACATTAGCTACTCAAAACAAATGGCATTGCTAGGTCACAGAGATGATGAACCATGAGAAGTGCCAAGCCCATTGTTCCGATCCTAGGCAGAACTGATTTTACACCATTTCACTAAATAAAGATATATCTTATGTGAGGGTTATTCTTCTAGGAATATATTCTGGAATTATGAATATGAACATACTCATAATTGTATGAAAATGAATCTTGAATTATGCTATGATTCTTAAGCCATCAAGTCAAGTTTGGGATGGGGTGAAAGTTAAAATTCATCCAAAACTCAAATGATCAACTTCTGAGTAGTTTTCTGCATTTTGCTTATTTTTGTTAATACATATTTTGTAAGATAAAGAACATTTTCCCACAAAATTATGTTTTTTGGAGTAAAGGTGTATGTCTTTTGACTCTATGAATGACTCCATTTAGAACTCCCCTCTCAAAACTAGTTTTCCATTTCTTTCTTTCTTTTTTTTTTTTTTTTTTGTGGTACTGGTGATTGAACCCAGGTGCATTCTACCTCCAAGCTACAACCCCAGCCCTACTTTTTATTCTTTATTTTGAAACAGGGTCTCTCTAAGTTGCAGAGGGCTGTATTAAGTAGCTGAGGCTGGTCATGGACCCGGATCCTTCAGTCTCAGCCTCACAAGTAGTTTTCCATTTCTTAACGTAAAAATACAATTTTCAGAGAAGCAGTTAATTCCTAAGTCTGTGGGATGTGTTAATTGATAACTTGTAATGAAATTTTGCTAAAGCGATATTAAATTTAGGCATCAAACTCAGAAGTAGCAAAATCAGGAGAGAAAATAAAGCTGATACGTGATTGCTTTGAAATAAATTAACAAAAAGACAAGTGGCAAAGTCAAGATGCTGTGCCATCAATATCAGTTATCATTTCCTGATGACAAAGATTTGTTCCTTTACCAGACTTTGGCTCAGCTCCTCTAAGTCCTTTCCTGGCCTTGTCTTCAACCTCAGCCGAAACCTTGCCAAACCTCATAGGTCAGCCTTAGAATCCTGTGAAGTCACTTTAAAGAGAAATCTCCACTCTTGCTATCTGATCCTTTTTGATATCTGATCAAGCTTCTTGCCCCCCCACCTTTGACCTGCCTTCAACATGAATTCTGTTAAGTCGATTAGCAAGATCCACCCTACCTGTAATGTCTCCTCTTAGCAACTTTCCATTCACTAACTTCCTCACTCTGCTTGTTGACTATAAATCCTCAGAAGTATTTGCTTTATTTAGGGCACAGCCAATTTTTCTTCTTTTGTGATAGTCTTTATACCTATTGCTATGGTCTTAAAGTCTTTCTTGCTATTTTAACAAGTGGCAGATAACTTTTTCATTAACATCTTTAATATATTTTTCTAGAACCTAAAGTGTATCATACCCTGTATCAGTCAGCTTTCTATTACTGTGACAAAACACCATAGATAAAGAATTTAAAAGGAGGAAATCCAGGCGTGGTGACACACACTTGTAATCCCAGTACTTGGGAGGCTGAAACCAGAGGATCCGGGTTCGGGCCAGCCTCAGCTACTTAGTGAGGCTCTCTGCAACTTAGTGAGACTCTGTTTCAAAATAAAGAATAAAAAATAGGACTGCGGGTGTAGCTCAGAGGTAGAATGCCCCTGGGTTCAATCTTCAGTACCGCGAAAATAAAATAAAATAAAAAGAGGAATGATTTATTTTGGCTCAGAGTTTCAAAGATTTCTTTCCATGGCCACTTGGCTCCATTGTTTCTGGGCCTGTGCCACAGGGCAGCCAGGAATCCAGGAGAGATTGTTTTTATACCAAGTCCTCTCCCTCCCAAACCCATCAAGCTCTGAATCCATAATCCATAAACAGATCAATCCATGCATCGGGTCAGATCTCTCCTGATCCAATCACATCCTGAAGGCCCCATCTCTGAACACTGCTACACTGGTGACCATGACTTCAATACATGAGCATTTTTGGGGGAGGGGCTCATTTAAGATCCAATAATAGACTCTGTATCAAACATTTTCCATTTATTGATTCTTATCTCTTTCTCTTTTAAGGTCCTGCAACTTTGATTTATTAGAAATTTTCACATTTTGGTTAATTTGGGTAAGTAATAGGGAATTGAACTATTTGGGTTGATTTATTGTCTTTCATATTAGTGATGGGGACAAAGAAAGTGAGAAGAAATAAGGAATAGGGTAAATTTCTGTTTATCACTTTGAAGATTGATTAAAAGGTTCTTTTCTGCTATTTTTTAAAATATCTAAACACATATTTATCAGTTTAGGTAAATGGAAATGCTATTTTCAGAGGCTGTTGCTCATCCTTTAACAAGACTCTAATTTGGAAGGGATAAAGAGTTATAACTTAAAGCAGTCAAATATTGGAGGTGAGCCAGCTTGCTCTCCATGAATGTTCTTCTTCAATTTTATGGCTAGAGTGGAAAGATATAATGCAGAGAAGGAGAATAACTTGGGTTAAAAATTGCTCTTCCCAAATCTTATGGATGGAATCTCATTGCATATTATAAGATGAAAATGCTCATTAAGTTTTTACATGAGATTTAATGGAGCAATGCAATTCATTTTGCTATGGTGCATTTTATTATTTACTATTGCATCTTTGCTACAATTTCCAATTGAACTGCAGGACCACTTATCCCTATTTTTTGATCAATAATTTATGTGGCCTTGCAAACAAATCTTTTAAAACTCACTAGCCTACGGAGACATTCATAATCTTATCCCTTCAAAAGCATTTTGTTGGCTTTTTAACACACAAGGCTGTATTTGTGATTCAAACCCTTAGTGGGCTGGCATCACAACCAAAAAGAATAATCACCAGTTGCTAATTAAATCAAAGACAAGTGATAAGGAGAAAATGGCCACATTAATCATGTGTTAAGAGATTAAATATAGCTCCCCCAAATAGCACATCACAGCATATGATGTTGAGTGTTTTAAAGCTCTTGCTATCCACTACCCCACAAACACGGGCACTGAAAATCAGCTGAATGAGAGGAAAATTCTCTTATCTTGCATGAAATGATAACGAGAAACTTCATCTGTTATGCTGCCAGACCCAAGGTCACCATAAGTCAGTTATTTTGTGGGGACTTTGCCAGGAGTATGTGTTTATAGTTTAAGTACAAATTCAGCTATGTCAAGGTTACAGTGTTGAGTTGAGAGAGTATTTCAAACACCAAAGAACTAAATATTTTTAACCACAGGATCAAAAGGAGGTGACTTGCTCTTTACTTTGTACAAATCAAAACCTGCAACTTTTAGGGCAAGAGAACCTCAAGAAAGGGGGGAAAAAACCCCATTCCTAATGGACAACAATGTTCTCTAGACCAAAGGCAAAGTTAGAGAATTTCAGAATAGGAAAGGACCTCAGAAGTTATCTGATTCCACCCTCTCATGTTCCAAAGGAGGAAACAGTGGCCCAGAGAAGGTAAACGAGTTTCTCAAGGTCATAGCTGGACAAGAGTATAGACCTGCTCATTTCCCTCTGCTTTTCCTTGCTAGAAAGATACCTTCTGTTGTGAAGATTCCCTTCCTGGGGTCCAGCACAAGGTTAGCCATTGTCAAATCATTTTTTAATTGTGTGAAAATCATGTAGACTACCATTGTCAACAATGTGGTGTGATCTTTACATGATATTTCAAATGGCGGAGTCCACAAAGGGACAGCAGGTGAAAATGGCCTATTTCTTTTGGTGAGAGTTCATTTCTGCATCAATACATCAAGCAATAAAATATTTGTTATTTCCATATTACGCTATTTTTCTTCTTCCATCCCAACAGAAAATTTAATAAAAAATTATTGAGCCCTTCATGTTTAAGTACCAATCTTGTTCTTTTACTCTATCAGCTACTTATAACTCTACTTACATTTCCAGAAGGATTGAAAAGTATCTTCTTATGCCAATATTTTCTTAGTTGTACAGTGTATGAGAATCTTCCCTAAGGCTATGCCTATAATTCATTCAGTTTCATAAGGAAAGTCACAAAAACCATGGAGCTAGTTATTTAGAATTAAGATAACCCAAGCATCCATTTCACATTTGATTCAAAACTTTCTTCACCAACCTGCCATTTTGCATATCTACGAAGTTCCCTTTTGCTATATAAGGCATATGCACAGGTTCCCAAGGATTAGGATACAGATACTTTGTGATATCCTCATTCAATCTACCACAGTCAGCCAAAAGTCATCTTGACCAAAGGAAAATTCTTGATTTGCTGTGTGGGGTAGAAACAAGGTTGAAATGTGGATATTGAGGTAGCTTATTGTTCATTCTACTGGATTATGTTTTCCACTGTGTGATACGGGAGTTTTTGTTCCTGGGTAGACAGAGCCACAAACTCTGATTATTTGTTCTGCTGTGTTTTACTAAGTCATGTTCCCAACTCTAATGCAATTTGGTTTACCCTCATACCCTAACATTGCCTTTGGCACTTGGCCCTGACCAAGTCCCTCCCACCCAGCAAGTCTGTAACTGACTCCAAGTGAAACTCACATTCGACTTGAGAACTTTCCCCTATCTCTTCCTTTCTCTCCTTTTAAAATTTCCCAATGTTTTCACAAAATGTTGTATTTTATGTCAATTGCAAATTTCATTGTTGTGCACCATTTTCTTTGAAAATTTTAATGAATAATTTCTAAGATGACATCTAATTTTGATTTCTATTAAATAATTCCTATGAAATAAGTTGAGATCTCAATTTATAATCTATACAAATTTCAGGTGATACAGTGACTCTTTTTTCAACATTTTAAAACACTTTTTCCCCCCAGGAGGAGAAAATCAAGCTCATACTCTATTAAGATACAATATGATCATACTATTTTACTTAAATTACCATTTGTATAGATATAACATTGATGAACATAGTATTTTTGTGTGTTAACCTCCTCTCCCCAACTAGATTATTTATTATTAACAGAAACAAAATCTTTTTCTTCTTTTATATCCTCAGTGATAAATAGTACTGGAGTGGCCACATGATCAGCAATCAATTTCTTTTGGGTTGATTGATTAGTCTTTTCTTAAAAGCCACATATGGCTATATGATTTCATTCCTTTCTACATATTTGGATACATTTCAATTTAAACAAATTGAAAACTTGTATGTGTGAAAACTTGGACTGTAAAAAGAAAAAAATTAGAGCACAATAATTTATTTTCAAATAGAATGAGTCTTGTTAGTGAGAAAGAGCCACCACAAACTTTAAATATGTGCATGTGTATTTGTATAGGAATATACTGATTGTGAAAGTAGGAGGTGATTATATCCTGATTGATTGTTATCCCTTCAATCTTTAGTTTTCTGATGACTTCTCTTTTCAATTTATGTGCTGCTTTCTAATTTCATTATGCTATTCTTAACACCCCAGCTTTGATTCTGGCTAATACATCACTATAATTTTAACATTTACCTTTTAAAAAGTCTTATTTACCAGGTGTGGTGGTGCATGACTATAGTCCCAGTACTTGGAGAGCTGAAACAGGAGGATCATAGGTTCAAGGTCAGCCTCAGCAACTTAGACCCTGTTTAACAAGTTAAAAAAAAAGATAAAAATATGAAAATATGAAGAGGTAAAATGTTCCTGGGCTCAAACTCCAGTACCAAAATAATAATAATGATGATAAATAAAAATTTCTCTTTTTATTTAATTTTTATTTCTACTTTTTACTCATGTGTAACACATACATTAAAATGCATGGTCAGAGCATACAGACCAATTTTTTTTTTTTTTGAGGAACTAGAAATTGAACCCAGGGGCATTCTACCTCTGAGTTACATCCCCAGATTTTTTATTCTTTATTTTGAAACAGGGTTTCACTAAGCTGCAGAGGGCCTAAGTAGCCGATGCTGGCCATGAACCTGTAATTTTCCTGTCTCAGCCTTTCAAGAACTGGAATTACAAGTGTGCACCAGTCACAGACCAATGTATCTTTGTAAAATAGTGCCTCATCTTGTGCCCCGTGCAGATGTAGAAACAGAACATTGATGACATCCCAGGAACTTCATCTCTCTTCCCAATGCAATCCTTCCCCCCACTTCTAATATCATAGATAAGTTCTGTTTGCTTTGGAAAACATTTTATTTTAAAATTTGCTTGTTTGTTAATGGGCAGTTAAACAAAGGTCCAGATTTGGAACCCCCCCTCCCCCCCCCACACACACATACACAAGGATTCTTAGGGATATATTTTTTCTTCTTTTTACAAGAATTTAGTGATACAGCTCCTTATCTAAATAATGTCATATTGATCATTAAATTCATCTTTCTCCTTATTTACTACTGGACCTCCTGTTTCTTTTCTTTCCAATCCTTTTGCAAAAGCCTTAGAAGCTCCTGTAACCCTGCACCTACACATTCCTTCCAGGGACTACTGTCCTCTCCTGTCACTTACTGTTTTCAGGGTGGCTTTGGTTGAAGTCCACCTTCCTTCACAACCTCAGAGGGAGATGCGTTTGATATTTTTCAAGGTGAAATCTTCCTCCCTCCTTTGTGATCTACAGTACAACCGTCCTTTTCCTGTCTTAAAAGAAAACAAAAATCCCTTATGTATTAATTAGAGAGCATAGCTTAAATTTCTAAAGATTTCTGGAGGCACTGACAAGCATTTAATAATTCTCATTTCTCTTGGCCAGCTTTTTTTTTTTTAATTTTTAAATCTAGGAATCATGCTTTATACTGCTTTGGGCTAAGCATTCATCCTTTTCTATGGTGGCAGATTCAAATGGGGCCTTCCTCTCTGTGGCTCTCCTCCTTGTTCACTATTCTTCCCTATGTTTAGAGGCTGACTGAAACTCTGGCTCAGGCTCTATCGTCTGCCTCCAGCCCCAGTGCTTCTCTCTCTAACTGAAGAGCAATTTCCATGATGGATAGACAATATGCTTGCTTCCCAGAAGATGCCCAGAATAACTCTCCCCGAGGAAATATGTTGAACACTTTGAAGAATTTGAAGAATTGAAAACTCCTAAGTACATGTCGCATTCTTGATTCACTTGAACTCTAGGGACACAGAATGTTATAGAGGGTAAAGGTCTTGACTAGAAGACGGGAAACAAGTGTTCTTATCTTGGCAGGCAGCTCACCAGCTGTAGGAGCTTAGGCAGGTCATCCCTGGGCAATTTCTTCATCTGTGGGATTGTGTAGGGAATCTCAGTGGCTGTGGGGAAGGGAAGTACCTAGTTCCTCTGGGGACACATAAGAACCTGTAATGGTGCCTATTGTGCTTCAAACGATAAGAAGAGAAATTACTTAGAATTAGCTTGGGTTGTAATGATGCATAGAATCTTCACCGAGAAAGCATTGTGTGAAAATAAGGGGGTTTAAATGCTGAAAATGCTGAGCAATAATATCTTTACGGTCTTTGATTTCTGATATTTTTGAAAATCTTTAGGTTCCTTTCATTTCTTGAATTTTTTGTTTTATCAGTCATTCTCTTTCCTTGTATCCTGCTCTCTACAGAGATCCCTATCAATTATACAATGCCACCCAGGGTTTCTGGGCTTTCTACTCCTCCAGATTCACTAATGCAGATAAATAATTCCTTCTAGTCAAGAAGGAATATAATCAAACAGCAAAGGACCAAGTCCTCTGAGGGGGAAGCTGGCCCACTGCCCCCCTGCAGCTCGGTGCCGTCAGAACTGTGGCTCTGCAGAGGACACAGGGGTGGAGTTCTGATTCTTTTGGGTCCTGCATTTTTCACTGTTGATGGGGTCCAGGAAACACCATCCCAGAATATTTTCAGCTGGAAGAATTCGAAAAAACAGCTGAAGTAGGAAGGTCACTCTGACCTTTCCCCCATCCTTCTCTGAAGCAGGTCATAAAACCTAGGAAGGATTTTCTGACCTTTTTCTGAAACAGGTCATAAGATCCTTCGAGGAAGGAACATCCTTATCTCTGAAGACACAGGGACCCAGAGAGGAATCTAAATAAACAGACCTTGCTAGGTTCCCCTCCCCCACACCCCTGTTCATTATCATTAGATCATACTCCCTCTGTTCAATTATATTTTGTCCTGACTTTCTACTCTCCATCCAACTTAGCATAAAAACACAGAAGTTTGGATCTTTTTTTATGAAGCCTTCTATGTCACATAAAATTTGTATTAAATAAGTTTGTGTGTTTTTCTTGGGATGACCCATCTTTGTTTTAGAAACCTCCACCATAAGCCTGGATATCTTCCCTCCCCTGCACTCTGTGAATGATGAGCATGGCATCACACCTCACAGGGCTTGCTTTCTGCCTTCAATAAGGCCAGTAAGGAGACGCTGGGGCACTCGGATGGCCAAACAAACTTTTCAACACAGCAGTGTTTTTCACATGAGTAGACCTGGACTGGGGTCAGGGGCAGGAGCCCTCTGAGAAAATTCTTCAAGAAGAGCCACTCTAGAATGGCAGTGCTCTTGGGGAAAGGGATTTTGAACAAGGAAAGCCAGCTGCTCTCTTTCCCCCATTCCCATCTCAGTCCTGCTAGGACACCATGAGGGAGACTAGAATGACAAAATTCTTCAATAGTTGTTTGGTAATGGCAGAACATAGAAAATAAAGTATGTTCTATTACAGCATAGGGATAATCAGGATGAGAGGGGAGCAGGAAGAGGTAGAGCAGGCCAGAGAGCTCCTGTGAATGTTTGGAAATGATCACGAACTCATCTTAGAAGAAATTGAATGACCTATGTCATTTATCTGTCTTTGCCTCTTGGTCATATGAGCAGTTGATCTAAGGACAAAAATTCAGAGAGTGAATCTCAGCAGGCATCTGCCCACACTTTTCTCTCCAAGGATGGCATACTGGAAAGAATGATAGCATGTGTTTCTCCACATCCCAGAATGTAAGGTGGAGTCTCATAGGAAAGGAACTATTGTAAGAAGTGGAGGGGTAGGATGAAGGTCACTTCAATGGATTAAAAAGTCTTTCCTGCACCTTGAACTGCTTGCATTTTCATGGGGACAAGGACATTTATCCTTGCAACCATAAAAAATTAACTTGCATGAATAGTGCAGTGAGCCAAAAGAAAGTTAAGCTTTCTTACATACACACACACACATACACACACACACACACACACACACACACACACACACACACACACACACTACACACACATACACACACCACCCACCACACCACACACACACACATACACACATACACACACGGGAAAAGGACATCTGAGAAATGGCCACTCTTTTCCTAATGCCTATCAGGAGTTGACTGGACTCCTCCCACCAAATAGGATGAGCAGTGAGGTTCTCTCCCGGACTTGGAAGCGAAGTGTTTGGTCAAAGACCTGAGCCTGTTTTGCTGACTCCCGCAGGAAGTGGTGGGCTGAAACGCAGCTACAGGCTTTCCTGTGCTGCGTAAATTGGCCCAATGAGCGCAAAACATTCTTATCTGATGAAGAACTGGAAGTGTGACTGTGTACTAAATGTTGGAAATAATATAAGGTCCCTGCTTCTCTGTCCCCTCATTTTTCTTTCTCTGTTGTCCCTCTCCTTTGGTAATCACATCGGGCTCTGGATCCTTTTCTAGCTTTTCATATGGCTTTGATTAGGAAGGACAAATATAATAGAGCACAAAAACAATCTGTGTTCTCCATCCTTTTGCAGACAAATGTGTTTAACTGTTAATCCTCCTGTATGTTTATATCAAAAGTGTATGTATACTCAACTCAGAAGGGCCCTTTTGAACCTGTCCTTTTTTTAAACCATCATGGACAACAAAAAGTATTAATACGAAACAAACTACACTTACTGGAAAAATATTCATTTTCTAGGAGAAATAAACAACTGGTGATCAAACATTTGACTTCCAGTCCTGGCTCAACATTTAACTAACCATAGACTTAAGACAAATTTCTTGAAGTGTCTGTTAGTTTTCCTGTTTGAAATAGTGACAAAGTTAGATTAAATAATCACCTGGGTACCTCCCAGGAGATTTTATGATATGAGGTACATTGGTACTACCTCTGTAGCAAAAGTTTCTATGTAGGCCCTTGCCTACATAGAAAAATATAGGCAAAACATTCAAGTTCTTGTGATTATTTCTCTAATGAAAAATTTTAAAAAATGGCTAACGGGTGTGGTGATGCATGCTTGTAATCCCAGTACTTGGGAGGCTGAGATAAGAGGATCGGTTTGCGGCCAGCCTCAGCTACTTAGTGAGATCTTGTTTCCAAAAAAGAAAAAAAGGAATAAAAAATAGGGCTGGGAGTGTAGCTTGGAGGTAGAATGCCCTTGAGTTCAATCCCCAGTATGCTAAATAAATAAATAAATAAATAAATAAATAAATAAATAAATAAATAAATAAATAAATAAGTAAATAAATAAAAATTAAAAATGGCCAACAAATAAAGTGCATTGTAATTTATTAGCATCATTTTATTAATAGCTTAGATGCAGTAAGAACACAGATTCCAGAGCTATGAACAGTATCTGGCACTTAGAATGCACCCAATAAAGTTTGCTGGAGGATATACTGTAGCTACAGCCAGAATAGCAGAGCCTAGTGACAGTTGCACAGAATTTATAAAAGCTAGGCTCCCGTCTCAGCTCCACCACTAGTGGCTGCATGATTCAGAGCCAAATGTTAATTTGTGAGCCTCATTTTCCTCAACTGAAAAATGGGGTGAAGATCTTACTCTGAATTTTTTGGGAGAATCAAATGACCTAGTGTGCATGAAAATGATTCGCAAGTAGTAGAATATTGACTAATGTCCAGTATGCTCCATAGGTCCACTGATGACATGAACTGTTTGCTTCCCCAAGCTCAGTGTTGGTTGGACACCTTTGATAAACCCACAATTTATTTATTTATTTTCCCCAAATTACAGCTGGCTCAGCTAGAAACTGCAGGAAACATACCTGACGACTGAAATACATGGATATGAGGAATGGGCATACTCATATAATTTTTTTAAAAATCCAGTAAAATAATCTCAAGATGACTTAAAATATATTTTTAAAATTTTATATAAAATATATTTTTAATTATCCAGTAGATCAATCTCTTGAGATGGCTTGAGAAGTCTTTTCTCTCTAATAGTTTTAGCTTCCAATAGGGGTATAGAAGTCTTTCTGTTCTAAACATGGACAACTTACGGCAGTGGACAGAAGAGCTTGCCTCCTCTATCATCACAGGATTTTTGTTTGTTTGGTGGCAAATTTTTAAAGCTTTGTATTTGGAAATAATTTTCCAAACTTGCAAAAATAGAACTTGAACAAACACCCCTATAACCCTTTTCCCAGATTCACTTAACATTTTACCAATCTGCTTCATCATTTGATTGCTCGGTCCCTTCTCTTTCTCTTTCATCTCTCTGTGTATCTCTCGCCTGTCTTTCATCATTTCTTTTCTGGACACTTAAGGTGAGTTACAGGGTCATTTATCCTTAAATATCTCAGTGTTTACTTCCAAAGAACAGAGATATTGTTATACATTGCCATGGTACTGTTGTCAACTTGGGACACGTTAATGATGATACAATGCTCTACATCTTGGGATAATTTTGCCGGGATGTTTTCCAGGAAAGACAATAGAATGGCTGGACTCTGCTTCCTTCCTAGTCTTGGCTCTCACTCTCGAGAGTACCACACATAGAGCATTTTCAGGCCTTAGTCTGTAAATTAAAGAAGTCGGCCTCTATGATTTAAAAAGTGCCTTCGGGCTTTATGCCTTCATTATTCCATGATATGGCCACATTTGTGTCGCCTGTCTTCTGTCTTGATGCTCCAGAAAACTTGGAGCACTACTCATTATGTCTGGAGGTTTAGAGAAAGAGACTAGAGGATTTATATAATCTCACCCTTGGCCCTATATTGCATAATGTGGGTCCTCTTTGAAGACATTTATGGGCATGGTCAACTCATCTTGTTAACCTTTAACTGCTACTAAGACATTTCACCCCAGGGCTCAGTGTGCTGTTATCATCAAAGACACTCCAGTCCCCAAGTAAAAGACACTAGCCCCTTATAGCAGTGCTTATGTATGCAATCTGCTGGAGAAGGGGAAGGTGGGGGATAACATTGATCATAAGTAGCAAAAGAAATTGAGTTATATGCTTTGTTTTTTCACTCTAGTGTGTGGTTCTTACTTACATTGTACCATTTATTGAAAATGAGTAAATTGCTGCTGGTAAGAGTATCCTACTCCTGCAGTAGAAAAATGAATACTTACAGTCACCTGAAAATCTAAATTACATAATGTGAAAGTGGACGTATTCTTGTAAAGTGCAGGGGAAGTATCTTTACCAGAAGGATGTGGGCACACAACTGTTCCACTGCTGGTGACCTGGATGTGCGAATGTACAAGCCTTCTCCACCAGTCTGGTGGTCAACCCCCTCCCTTCCTCCCTCCCTCCCCTGAGGTGGGAAAGAAAAGCTGCCATGTCAGCAACCTGCTGAATAGAAGGTTAGGAACAAGAGCAGCTGCTCAGGCTTCATAACAGAAAGAATAAAAGTGGCAGAGGAACTGAGCAAGGAAGAAGAACTCTGCTTTACAATGAAAACATCTTTTGAAGTTCCTGATATGCAGTTTTACATTTGGGGATCTGTTTTTACTCATTGTTTTCTATGGCTTATTCATCCCCCATGCATCTCTGTGTCACCAGTACACTAAGTGGTGTTTCTGCTGTTTCTAGACACAAAGATTATGCCAGCAAAAGGGCACATTCCACTTCGATTCTGCTACAGGCAGGCTATGCCATGGCACAGTGGCCCTCATGAAGCTGTCTTCCGCTCCTAACCATACAGAGGCTTGTGCGTGGGTTTTCTTTGTTTGCTTCTTGTTTGTTTGTTTGTGGTACTGTGGATTGAATCCATGGGCATTCTACCTCTGAGGTAAACCCCCAGTCTTATTTTATTTTTTATTTGGAAGTAAAGTCTCACTTAGTTTCAGAGGATCTCACTAAGTTGCTGAAGCTGGCCATTAATCTGTGATCCTCCTGTCTCAGCCTCCCAAGTACTGGGATTACAACATGCACCACCATGCTCAGCTCAGAGGCTTGTTCTGACAGGGAGTTGCAGTGGGTTGAGGAGGGTTTCAGAGAATGAGAAGGAAGAAAGCCCCAGATTTGAACTTGAACAATGGTTAATGCTGACAGCAGAGTTAAGTGACTGTCAGAATTCAGAAGTACAGGCAAAGCACTTCAGTCCTGACCCATATTCTCTGCAGGAAAGGAGGACTCCTCCCATGTTTCACAAGGGTGGGATTGATTTTGAAAAATTCTCAGAGGGTAGGATTGACCTTTGAGGATTGCCCAGCATTTTGCTTAAGATTTTTATAAATACTTGTGGTAGGGAAATGGATGGTTTCTTGGGCTCTGGGTAGCACAAGCAGGCCTTCTCCTCATGGTTACTGATGATTAGGAATACCTGATCTTCAGGTATACCATACCAACTAATTCATCCGCTCCCCTCTACTCCCAGGGTTTTATTTTTTCTTTCTCACAGGTATGCTCTGTTTTTAAATAATTAAATGAGCTATAGATCTGTGTGGTTTCCTTTGCATGTTTTTCTTCTCTTTCTTAAACTGTACTTTTATTGGTACAGTGTAGTTATACATCATAATGAGGTTCAGAGTGATGTGCACAGAGCACTTGGGTTTCCCTCCACAGCCCACCCCACATCTCCTCTCTCCACATACATATTATTGAGATTGGTATTGATAATGTCATATATGAAAGTAGCGTTATTTGAACTATTTCTTTCATCAAGTCTCCTTTTTCTCCTCCTGAGGGTTTTCTTAAAAGTCTGGATCTACTTCAACCTGGAAAGACAGGTCTTGTTATCTATTTGCATCCTCTGCCTTCAGAGATGAAGCCGATATGCCCCCCACACCCACTGGCAGAGTGTTCGCAGGCTGTTATGTTGGCTGGGAGGCAGGACATTGGAATCTGGCAAACTTAATAAGCAGGTTTTCTCAGCGATAGGAAAATTCTTGCTCAATGCAAGTCTGTGTTCCCATGGTTAAAGCATTCAACTTAGAAAAGATAACGGTGGTCACCTGACCTGGTATGACATACAAATGGAAGTTTTGCTTTTCTATTTTTCTCTCTCTCTCTTTTCCAAACTTCCATTTTCTTAACGATTATGGAGGTGGTGGTTTTATATCTAGTAGTTCAGGTTCATATAAGACAATTTTGTGTTGGATCGTGAAACCAGTATACTATTAAATCTGAGTTGTAGAGCAGCCCGCATTAGTAACTATAAAATTTGAGAGTTTTAGTTGCTTGTTAAACATTACTGTTCCTCCTGTCCCTGTCATGTCTATGATCCCTATGTATGTGGCCAGTAATAGAGAAGGGATGTTATAAAGCTATAAAAGAGCAAAAGGCAATAAATACAACCTAACCCAAAATATAGTTACTTCTTTAGAAAACTCAAGCCAGACGCTCCTCCCCAGCATCTCTAATTTCTATGTTAGAGAAAAAAAGAGACTTGTAGGATGAGCTAATGCTCCTTCACTTCACACAGTGTCACAAAAATTGGATCGTTACCATTCTGTTCTTTCACTTTCTAGTCTGGAAATATCACCTATAAAGTGGGAACACCTGGCCTAACAGGTAAACACTCCCCCCAGCTGCCATGATGCTAAAGCAATGCAATAGATTTAAAAGTTTAAAATGTACAAATTCAGAAGTCTGCAGAAGCACATATTTGAGTCTCACTACAAAAAGAATATTATCTGAAAAGATCTTTTCTAGTAATAGTCCAAGTAAACAAATGTCACAGGAATTTTTTTGTGACTTAGCAGGTCTGCATTTCATCAATTTGTCAGGAAGCTGAACAATGTACCTATTAAAAACTCATAAAAAATTGGAAACTATAATTCTTATTTTTATTTATAACTCAATTCCAGTGAGCTGGCACCGACCTTTAGAGAAAAAAATTTTTTTTCTTCCTTCAAAACAGACAGAGTATGACTCTGCGTCAAAACCAAATTGATTCCAGCTTTCTCAGTTTATTAACTTCCTTTTATATTTTCTGCAGCTTCTAATACCATTTGTGCCATTTGCCATCGCTGTTACATTATTGAGCTGCTGATTCCATATGCACCCTTAATAGATTATAAAAAAAAAAAAAAAAAAAAAAAACCTGGCAGGAGAATCTGTAGCAGTCCAGAGTCCGTGCTGGAGTGAGATGGGCCAGGCCCTCACTTTAGTAATGCAAGTGACTATTCAATCAAAATAATAGTACTTTATTAGTGGGGATGGGGATAGGGATGATGATACCAAAGACCATTCATTCTGTTAAGCTAGTCAGATATGTAGTGACTTTCTCAAATTAGCTCTTGGAATCTTCATTTTGATTTTTCTTAGATGCCCAAGCAAAAGACACAATATACAGTAGAAATGGCTTGGGCTTTATAATCTCAAAATGTAGAATATACACCCTGACTCTACCCCTTCCTATATGTATGATTCTAATAAAGTACTTCAGTGCTATGAACTTCACGGAGGCAATCCTACAGCGTCACATGTTTTGGAGTCCTGCCTTGAAGATCCATAACATTCTATATTAAACACCTCTTCTAGCAGTTGGCTCACGGTATATCCCAAATAAAGAAGTCTCAGTTGTTATTTTGTCAAATGCTTTCTCTCTATCACCTGAGATAATCATGTGTCTTTTTCCTTCATCCTATTAATGTAGTGTATTGCAGTGATCGATTTTCATATGTCAAAGCATCCCTGCATTCTGGGAATAAATTTCACCTAGTCATGGTCTATAGACCTTTTAAAAGGGTGTTGAATTTGGTTTGCTAGGATTTTTTTTTTAGAATATTTTTCATTTATATATATATATATATATATATATATGAGTATATATTATATATTATCTATCTATATTTGTTGTTTCTTGTTTGTTTTTGTTTTTTGGTACTGGAGATTAAACCCAGAGGCATAGAGGCATTCTATATCTGAGCTATACCCCCAGCCTTATTTTATTTTTAATTTTGAAACAGGATCTTGCTAAATTGCTGAAGGACCTTGCTAAGTTGCTGAAGCTAACTTCAAACCTGCAATCCTTCTGTCTCAGTCTTTCAAGTACTGGGATTACAGGCATGCACCACTGCACCGAGCCTTTTCATTGATTTTGTGTGTGTGTGTGTGTGTGTGTGCGTGTGTGTGTGTGTACTGGACATCGAACCCAGGAGTGTTCTACTTCTGAGCTACACCCCAGCCCTATTTTTATTTTGAAACAAGGTCTCACTAAGTTGCAGAGGGCCTCACTAAATTTCTGAGGCTGGCTGTGGACCTGCAATCCTCCTGTCTCAGCTTCCCAAGTACTGGGATTACAAGCAAGCGTCACCATGCCCAACTTGCGTTAATATGTAAAAGAGATATGGGTCTGTAGTTTGTTGTAAGGTCTTTGCTGGCTCTACTATCAAGAAAATGATGATTCATAGGATGAGCTAGGAAAAAGTCCCTCTTCTTCAATTTTTTGGATGATTTGAAGATTGATGTTAATTCTTGAAATGCCTAGAATTCACCAGTGAAGCCATCTGGCCAGGACTTTTTTGTTGGAAGTTTTTAAATTACTGATTCAAATTCCTTACTAGTTACAGGTATATTCAAATTGTCTATTTCTTCATGATTCAACTTTAGTTGACGTGCATTTCTAGGAATTTGTCCATTTCAGGAGGTTATGAAATATTTTGACTCACAATTGTTCATAGCATTATCTTATAATGTGTGCTATTTCTATAAAATCAGTAGTGATGTCCCATTTTGTTTTCTGATTTGGGTTAGAGTAATTTCTTTTTTTCTTAGTCATTCTAGCTAGCAAATTCGTCAATTTTATTTATCTTTTCAAAGAACGTTTAGTGTTATTGATTTTTCTCTTGTTTTGTTGTATTCATTTTACTTATCTCTGCTCATTCTATATTATTTCCTTCCATTTACAAACCTTGGGTTTAGTTTTTCTTTTTCTATTCATGTAAAAAGTAAAGTTAGATTACTGATTTGAGTTTTTTGTTGTTTGCTTGTTTTTTAGCACTAGGGATTGAACTCAGGGACATTCTACCTCTGAGCTACACCTTCAGAATGTTGTTATTTTTTGGTTTTGAAACAGGTCTTGCCAGATTGCTTACAGTATCACTAAGCCTGTTCTTAAAAGTGCAATCTTCCTGTCCCAGCCTCCCAAATACTGAGATTACAGGTGTGTGCCACCAAGCCTGACTGATTTGAAATTTTTCTTCTTTTTTAGTGTAAGAGGTTGTAGTGAGAAACTTGCTTCTTGGCACTGATTTTTCATTCCATAACATTTCATTCCATAACTTTCAGTATGTTGTGTCTTTGTTTTCATTTGTCTCTATGTAATTCCTAATTTCTCTTCTGTCTTCTTGGATTCATTGGTTTTTTTAGGAGTGTTTAATTTTCACACATTTGCGAACTTCCTGGTTTTCTTTCTGGTTTTTTTGTGGCACTGTGGATGGAACCCAGGGACATTCTACCTCTGAGGTACACCCCCAGTCCTATTTTTTTTATTTTTTATTTTGAGACAGGGTCTCACTAAGTTGCGGAGCCCTCACTAAGTAGCTGAGGCTAACCACAAACCCGAATCCTTGGGTCTCAGCCTCCCAAGTACTGGGATTACAAGCATGCAACACCACGCCCGACGTTCTTTCTGTTATTGATTAGTAGCTTTTATCCATTGTGATCAGAAAAGTACTTTGTATGATCTCAATCTTTTGAAATCTATTAAAATTTGTTTATGGCCCAACATATGGCTCCTCCTGGAAAATAGTCTATGTGCAGTTGAGAAAAATGTGTTCTCTGTTGTTATTGGGTAGAATGTTTTGTATATGTTTGTCAGGTGCAAGTATTATATAATGTCCTTCAAGTCTACTATTCCCTCATTGATCTTTTGTTTGGTTGTTCTATCCATTATTGAAAATAAGATATTGAAATCTTTTAGTATTATATTGTAACTATATACTTCTCCTTTCAATTCTATCAACAGTTGCTTGATATATTTTGTAGTGTTGATGTTCAGTGGATATACATTTATAATTGATACGTTTTCTTCAGGAATTGACTCTTTTTCCAGCATATAACATCCTCCTTTGTTTCTTGTAGCAGTTTTCTTGTTTAGTCTATCTCATCTGAAATTAGTAGAGCTACCCAGAACCGTTTTGGTTGGTTGATATTTAGATAGAATATAATTTTTCATTCTTTTACATCAACCTAATTCTGTCTTTAGATCTAAAGTGAATCTCTTGTCAACAGCTAATAGTTCTATCTCTTACAAAAATCCATTCTGCCAATGTTTACCTTTTGACTAGACACTTTAATTTATTTATACTTAATGTAACTACTAATAAGGATAGCCTTATTTTTCTATTTCTTATTTGATATTTGTTTTCTGTTATGATTTTTTTATCCCTTATTTCCTCCATTATGCCCTTCTTTTGTGGTTCATTGCATTTTTGCAATTTTTCTCATTTACTTTTGTGTTTTATTCTATAGTGTTTCTTTTTGTTGCCATGGCAGTTGCATATAATCTCAAGCTACAGTAATATAATTTGAATGGATACCAATGTAACTTCAGTTGTATAAAGCTACTCTCATAGAGTGTCACCCTTCCACTTTATGTGATTAATTTTATAATATTAATATTTACACATTAAATTCCTAACAGGTGTACAATTACTTTGTATGCATGTGTCTTATAAACTTTGTAAAAACTAAAGAATTGAGTTAACAAAAAAATTACAAAGTACCAGCCTTTATATTTGCTCATCTTTAACAAAGATCTTCATGTCTTCATCTGGCTTTGAGTTGCTCTTCATTATACTTTCATTTCCATTTGAAGAACTCCCTTTAGCATTTCTTATAGCATTTCTTATTTAGTTTTCATTTGTCTAGGAATCTTAATTTCTCCCTTATTTTTGAAGGACAGTTTTACCAGATACAGAATTCTCAGTTGACATTTATTTTTCTTTCAGCATTTTAAATATGTCATCCCACAGCCTTCTGGTCTCCATAGTTTCTGCCAAGAAATTGCAGGGTAATCTTATTGAGGATTCCCTATATGTGACAAGTTGCTTCTCTCTTGGTACTTTAAAAATTATCTCTGGCTTTGGTTTTAAGACATTTGATTGTAATATGTCTTAGTATGGGTCTCTTTTGGTTTGTCCTCCTTGGAGTTTATTGATTATCTTCGATTTGTAGACTCACATCTTTCATGAAATTGGGGACATCTTATCCATTATTTTCTCAAATAAGCTAATTGGAATCTTCTCTCTCTCTTTCTTCTGTAATCTCCATAATGAATATATTGATCATTTTGATTGTGTCCTATTGGTCCTTTTGGCTCTGTTTACTTTTCTTATCTTTTTTTTTTTTCTTCTCAGATTCAGTAATAACTTCAAAGGTCCTATATTCAAGCTCTCTGACTCTGCCAAGCCAGTTCAAATCTGCTTTTGAGCCCACTGGTGAATTTTCCATGTAAGTTATTATAATTCTCAGCTCCAGAATTTCTGTTGGTTTTCTTGTATAATTCTTATACAAGATGTTATTATTATTATTTCATATACCATTTTCTTAAATTCTTTGTCTAAGTTGTTCTTAGCACTTTGAGCACATCTAAAAGAGTTGTTTAAAATCTGGGAGGGAGGAAAGTTTAGTGTCTGGGCTTTCTCAGGGGCAATTTTTGTTAATTAATTTTTATTTGAATGAGTTATATTTTCCTGTGTGGGTTTTTCTTTGGGAAGAGGGAAGTATAGCTTGCTACTTTTTGTTATTGTTGAATATTGGGTATTTGATTATTGATATGTGGTCTAATTCCCCCTTCCTTAGTTCCCTAGGGTTTGCTGTCATTTGTGTGTGTGTGTGTGTGTGTGTGTGTGTGTGTGTGTGTGTGTGTGTGTGTGTTTTATTGTTGAAGGCTAGAGTAGTCCATTTGTTTTGAGACTTGTTCAAACTTTTTTTTTTTGCGGTACTGGGGATTGAACTCAGGGGCATTCTATCTCCGAGCTATACCCCCAGCTCTATTTTTTATTCTTTATTTTGAAACCGGGTCTCACTAAGTTGCGGAGTGCCTCACTAGGTAGCTGAGGCTGGCCTCGAACCTGGATCCTCTGGCCTCAGCCTCCTGAATGCTGGGATTACACGCATGCACCACCACGCCCGGCTCTGTTCAAACTATTTTTACAAACACTATTCTTTGTTTTGTTTGTTCACTCAAGTTTGTATTCCTTTAGCTTGTGCATAGCTAATGATTTAATAAGGATTTCCTTGAATTCTAGTATCTGAAGAGAGAGAGATATATAAGGGAAGAGAGAGAGAGAGAGATAGAAATAGAGAAAGCAATAAAGAAATAGAAAGAAATAGAGATAGCACTTCTTCCAGTTTTTGAAGACTGGTCTTATGCTGGAGATACTCATTTTTAGTTTTCTCTGACCTTTGAGATCAGTCTTCAGTGAAAGTCTAAGGGCTTCTTATTTTGAGAGTGTAACAAGTACACTTTTTCTTAGGATACTTCTAACATTCCCTTGCATAAACAACAGTTTTTTAATTTCCCAAGGAGTTTTACCCCAGCTTCTTTTGGCCTCAGAAGTCTTCGATAGTCATTTATGTCTCCAGGGAGAATCTCACCCCAGTCACTTGCAGATTTGTCATCCCCTTTTATGAGTATTCCTCATTGCTTTTTCTGCCTGCAATCTGAGTTTTACAAGACAGAGAAAATCAACTCAATTCTTCGGGATCCCCAGCCAGGACATGCATGATGACCTGCAGATAAGGTCTTTTCTCTTCCTCTAGTTCAAAGAAGGGGATAGAAACTGGATTCCTGCCACTCAAGACCAAGACTGTTGCCACCAGGGGAGGGGACAGAGCAAAGATATAGAAAACAAAACTCCTCTGCCATTTTGAAAATGTATTTTTATTGATTGGATGTTTGCATGGCTATTGTAAACTTTTGATTGCCTTCCAGAACATTTGCAAATTTGGTTCACATAGCTTCTGGGTTTTTTAAATTGTTGTTTGCTTTCTTTTTGTGACAGAATCTTACCATGTTGCCCAGGCTGGTCTTGAACTCCTGGGCTCAAGTGATTTTCCTGCCTTAGCCTCCCCAAGTAGCTGAGACTACAGACACGTCACACAGGTTTTATGTTGTTTGGGTCTTTGGGATATGCAGACCCACCCTTGCCCTGCCCTGTCTTAGCAGTACTGTCAGCTATTACATGTCTTCCAGAGAAATGCATCTGATCCTGTAGAAATGTGCTCAGACACTAGCAGATTCTGGAGGTTACTTTGGGTAAGAGATAAGAATTCTCTTTCCAGAATGAACTTATAACAATTCATCAGGAAACATAGCTTGTGGATCAAAAAATGCCTCTCATGAAACACAGACCTTGATCTTGTGTTGTAATCTGACACATGAACAAAATTATGGCTCAATTCCCACGTGGCAAGTGAATAAAAAGAATGCAAGACTCACCTCCCTTCTTGACTGGACATTGTAGAGCATCAGTCCCTCATCATAGTGACCTGTCCCAGGAGTGGAGTCATTGTGTCTTCCCCAAACTCAGAAGACCAGTGCTTAGGCAGAACTAAAAACATGGAAAGTTAAAATGTCCTGTCTAGAAAAGAGTACCTCTGAGGTGAGATCACACACACACTGTATTCATCCTCTTATGATGACAAGTTTTTCTATCAACTGATGAAGCTACTTCCTTTGCCAGAAACCCACAGTGACTGCTGTGACCACAAGAATGACAAATACTTGGCATGTGCATGGTCATTTCCACCGGCCCCTTGCACGGCATGCTCATCCACTAAACTCCCTTCGGTCGTAGACCCTTTTTCAAGGCAGCTTTCCAGTCAGCCAATATTTATAGTATTTTCCACTCAAGGTAAATATATTTTCCAACCTTGTTCTTTAAGATACAATATGTTTCAAATTCAAAAGCATAGCATTATAGCACAGTGTAGCCCTGAGTCTTCTATTCCTTTATGCCATGACTGTAGCCATTTGCACTGTTCATAGCACATACTGGGTATTATAAATATATGTCAGACTAATAATTTTATATACCCTATAAAGTTCTCTGGAGCTATCTATAGTTTGAGCCAAACATGTTTGGAATGTTGCAGTAACACCAGATAATATTTTTTTAAAATTAGTATGGAGCATATTTGTTTATTTTTATTTGTATAATTTAAAGACCAGAAAAGGTCTACTAGATGAAAGTTGAGAAATATATTCCTTATAGAGCAAAAGCTATATGTTCAAAGTCAATGTCCCTTCAACTTTTGAGAAAATGGCCCTAGTGACATTGCTCTTCTCACAGTAGAGGGGTCAACAAATTCACATGCAAGGTCAAATATTTTCTTAACTGTAGCTCAGCTCTCCAGACTGTAGACCATTGTTTCCACAACAAGCCCCAAAGCAAATCTCAAAGTACCACCCTTCTTCCAAGTTGTCTCCATTTTTACCTCTCCTCAGATAAACCAATTACGCCTTTCTTTCTTTCTTTCTTTCTTTCTTTCTTTCTTTCTTTCTTTCTTTCTTTCTTTCTTTCTTTTTTATTGGTGCATTGTAATCATACATCTTTGTTAGGTACAAGCTGGTAGAAGCATACATGCACACATTTCTCATTTAACCCTTCCCAATTCCCACCCTACTCCCTTGCCCTTCCTCCTTCTCAAGTTCAGTTAAGTGATTGACTTTGATATGTTTGTGAAAGTACATCATGTGCATTAGGGTGTCCCCCCCCCACCTTCAGTTAAGTCATCTTCTTTGGTCATCTAAGGTTTCTCCTTCTTCATCTGGAGTCACTCTTATGTCCCACTTTCTCCCTAGCTTCCATATATTAGGGAGAGTATATGATTTTCTACTTTTTGTGACTGACTAATCTCACTTGGCATAATGTTTTCTAGTTCCTTACGGCTGAGTAAAATTCCATTGTGTACATATCCCATAGTTTTGTAATCCATTCATCTGTTGATAGACATCTTAGCTGGTTCCATAGTTTGGCAATTGTGAATTGTACAGCTATAAACATAGATACATATGCATCGGTCTGATAGTTTGGTTTCCATTCTTTTGGGTAGATACCCAGAAGTGGTATTGCTGGATCATATGGTAGGTTCATTCCCATTCGTCTGAGGATCCTCCATACTGTTTTCCAAAGTGGTTACACTAATCTGCAATCCCACCAACAATGTCTTAGGGTTCTCACTTCTCCACACCCTCACCAGCATTTGTTGTTGTTTGTGTTCTTGATGATTGCCATTCTAACTGAGGTTAGGTGAAATCTCAAAGTAGTTTTGATTTGTATCTCTCTGATTGCTAATGATGTAGAACATTTCCTTTCCTCATATATTTATTGGCCGTTTGTATTTCTTCTTTTGTGAAGTGTCTATTTAGATCCTTTGGCCATTTTTTGATTGGGTTATTTGTTTCTTAGCTGTGATTTTCTTGGGTTCTCTGTATATTCTAGATATTAGTCGTCTATCAGAAGAGTAGCTGGCAAAAATTTTCTCCCACTCTGTGGGCTCTCTGTTGAGGTTCTTGATAGTTTCCTTTGCTGCACAAAAGCTCAATTACATCATTCATCTGCTGACATTTTTAGGTGTAAGCTGATTAACACTAATTTTCTGAATTTGCATCAGAATTTCAAATTCTGCTTCTTAAACATAACAGTAGAACAATAACAAAAAACAGTATCTTTAAAAATAGAATCAAAATTTAAAAATGCATTTAGAGAAAAGAAATCAAATTCTAAATATAGATACCTCCTACTTATCAATACCAATGGAGAAAGTGGCAAGTTGATACTCATATGACTTTCATTCCATAATGCTCATTAAAAGACTGATGCATCAGGACCAAGCTGAAGACTGGGGATGTTTCAAGGTCAAAGAAGGTTACTGCCAATCCTCCCAGAGTATGCAGGTTCTTGAGGATAGAAAATATGTGTACACATTGTAGTAATTATTGTAACATAATTATTAATTTTAAGCTGTACTCCTTAGATAATATGTTCAAGCTACTCTTTATTGAGCATATACCTTGTGGTGGAAAATCATTATTTTGCATGTATGAGGTAATTTGATTTGTCTATGAAGTAAGCTTTACTCATTCCACTTCAGAGACGAGGAAGGGGAGGCTCAGAAAGCATGAGTAATGCAAAGACCAATTAATTAATAAGCTGTTGTTCAAAAGGAGCCAGAAATTAATGATTGTAGTTATATTTTTAGGCAGACACACTTCAAAAACATTAAAACATAATAACAAAGGTAATGGTACACACAATCCAAAAACTGAGCTGTTAGTTCCTAGATAATTCAAAATATTTCAAATATGTGATAGTCTGTAGGTGACAATACAAAAGATAGTTTTTGTTCTGAGTAATTTTTTTTTTTACCAGAATCTCTTTTTAAACAAATAAACCCACTGGAAAATATTTCCCAAAATCTTTTTTTTTTTAAAGCAGCAAAAACAAATTTAGACCTAGTTAAAAAATGTTTGTAGATTTTGATCTGAACACAGGATTTATCTTTATAAATAACCCAGGGTGGTACATGGATGTGTGGCCAAAAATGATAAGATTATAGAATATCAGCTAGAAACAGTCACAATAGTGGAGTCTGGGAGTGAAGGTTGTTTTTTTTTTTTTTTGGCATATTTGAAATAGCTTTATTATTATTATTGTTTCAACATATTTTGAAAGTGGAAACAGTGGGCTAACATAGGATAATACTGTTGCTATGAGGGATTTTGGTATCTCTGTACTTTCCATTAGAGGAAACAAACTATGGAATCTAATTACTTCCATTAAGAAGTCATAATTGCTAAATTTGAAGAAAGGTGACTTTTAGTGAAACTTCTCTGGATGCCATAGAATGAGACTCTGAAAGCAGCTGTCACATAGCAAGGAACTGGGGGTGGTTCTAGAAGTGACCCAGGGCTTGAGGTTTTTGTTTTTTTTTGGGGGGGGGGGGTACTGGGGATTGAACCCAGGGGCATTCTACCTCAGAGTTATACCCCAAACCCTATTTTTTATTCTTTATTTTGAAACAGTGTCTCACTAAGTTGCAGAGGGCCTCACTAGGTAGCTGAAGCTGGCCGCGAACCTGGATCCTCCCGTCTCAGCCTCCCAAATGCCAGGATTACAAACATGCGCCACCACGCCCAGCTAGGGCTTGAGTTTTATATGCAATGTTGTTAGCACAGAAACCTGAAATGAGGAGGTAGACTAGACAGAAACAGCTGAACAGAATCCAAACTTCCTTTTAAGAGCTCCCTCCACAAACATCTTGCACAATCAACAAAACAGAAGGTGGCTCAAGAGTTCTTCAATCAAAATTTCATAACCGGGCATAGTGGTGCACACTTGTAATCCCAGTACTTGGGAGTCTGAGACAGGAGGATTGCAGGTTTGTGGCCAGTCTCAGCAACTTGGGAGACCCTCCGCAACTTAGTGACACCCTGTTTCAAAAAAAATAAAATAAAATAACAGGGCTGGGGGTGTAATTCAGAGGTAGAATGCCCAAGGTTCCATCCCCAGTACAAGAAAGAAAAGAAGAAAGGAAGAAGGAAGGAAGGAAGGAAGGAAGGAAGGAAGGAAGGAAGGAAGGAAGGAAGGAAGGAAGGAAGGAAGGAAAAGAAATTTCCTCTGTTGTGGAAACTGTAATTTGGTTGGAAGTAGGGGGCCAGAAAGCTCTGCAGAATCTTTGGGAAGAAACAGAAAATCAAGGAACTTGAATTGCACCTGTAAAGCCATCAGCAGGAATTTGAGTCTTTAGTCTAAGGTTCTAGAAGCACCATAAGGAGTCAAGCTCTGTGACTATGGTATGCTCGTGTTTTGTGCATGGGGTCAGGGGTGGAATGGAGGTGGGCATCACCTCACTTTGTCAGGTGGCATCATTTAATGGTTAAACATGCCTGCTCCAGAGGTAGGCAATGTAAGTTCAAGCAGGTAAAAACTCTTAAACCTAGAAAAAAAGCAATTGTCAGTTTTAATCTTGGATTTAACAGGAGTTGCTCACTTTGTGTACATGTGTGTAGAACCAGAGTTCAATGAGAATAGAATAGCAGCTTGAAACAAATTCAAATTTTACCTTCAGCCAGCTGCATGGTCTTGAGCCCCTTGCTTTGGTTTTGTCAGCCTCAGTTTCCTCATCTGTAAAATGGAGGTGGTGAATGTACTACCGCATACTCTACTTGTGAGGTCAGAGTTTAATGCTGTGCCCAGCAGTCAGTGAGCACTTCCTCTCATTCGATTCTACTATTATCATCACAGATTTACTCTGAATATTCATGCAAGAAAGCTTTCCCTTAAATAAACATGATTTTCCAAGTCTTTAAAAAAAATTACTGTCTGTCCACTTTTCCCTCCATTCCCTCTCTAGCTATTTTCTAATGTTGAAGAGCTCACCTGGGTTGGGTCTATTAATAAAGTCTCAATTTCCTGGAATGGAAATATGTGTGTTCTTTAGTAGGTTCCCCCCTCTCACATTCTCAGAAAACCCTTCCTACATTCCCACCAGACTTTCTCCAGCTAGTAAACTGGTGCTCTGAATCCAATCAGAGAAAAATATGGTAGCATCTTCTAGGGCAGTTTCTAGAGAGCAGACAATCTTATCACCTGGTTCTCCTTTTCAGCTCTTATGCATAAGACAGTCCTGCAAAGTTAGCCATCAGCCCTGGGAAGGAGGAGAGGGTGATGAGAACCTTCTCCATCAGCATGGACAGAGCCTGGCTTGATGCTGGCTCCAGTACAACCTCACCTGATGCTGGATGTTCCAGTGACAGGCCCCATAGGCAAGGAGGAAGGAAAAAGTAGCATCTTATTTAGACTTCAGAAAGGTATTTATTCCATTCAGATCCACTCAATAGGATGCTCTATCTACAACATGGTATCTCAAACTGGGGTTTCAAGGGGATTCTGAGAACTCTGGAGACCAGAGTGGTGGATCTTAGATGACTTTCTCCCTGGAGCTCAGTGGGTGTCTTCAGCCTCATTCACCTGAGCCTCACCCTATTCATTCCCTATCTGACCTTTCAGTGCTTTCGTCCTCCATGCCCTTCTTCCAGCTTATCCCTAATGCATCATTCTGTTAGAGGAGGGAGCTTACTTGGGTTTTTTTAGGGGCCTACCTTTCAATCAGGAGATTCACCAAGGCTTGAAAATCACCCTGAAGGAATATGACCTGCGATCTAGAAAGAGTCCTTCCTCCCTCTCTACTTCCCCACAGTTCCGTACCCTTTCTTTTTTCCTCTTTTCCTTTGTCCTTCCTCCCTCCCTCCCTTCTTTCTTTTCTTTCTTCCTAATAAATTGACTGACTGCCTGCTATATATGTGGTACTAAGACTCTTTTAATTACCTGGGTTAGGCCAGGCTCTTGAATTTGCAAATGACAGCAAATAGTGTTAAGTTGCTAACACCTTGTCAGAGGAGAACATGTGTACACAAGTTGAAAAAATGTACTTGAAATAATTAGAAAAAAAAATTGTGAGATGGTTTGGACTTAAATGAGCACGGGGCAAACAGCAAACCACTGGGAGGAGCAGGTGAAATAGGATTGATAGAGCAGGCCCAGGTGGGCAAAATAAACACATGGATTTCCTGAACATGTCCCATTCATTCTGACCTGGGCCAGGGATTATGAGACATGAGAGGAAAGTGGAGAAGATGCTTTGGGGAAGCACCTTGAGGCAGGTCATTAGGAGCTCCGGCCAGTGGTACCACACATGAGTTCCCCGGGGATTTCCAGGCCTGTGGCTGGCTGTGAGACATGGGCGGCCACGGCAGACTTTTAGTGACTTCCCAGGATGGAGTAATTCCCAGCAGTGAATCACTCTGTGTAAGAAGGAGGATTTTTCTGACATTAGTTTCCTAGCAGCTCACCCAGACCCTCTTACCCAAGAGGGCACTGGAGCATGATGCTATGAGACCCACACTTTAGTTATTATTTCTATTTTCCAAAGGGGTTTTTAAACCAAAAGTGAACCATGGCCCCTGGAAACTTTGAGTGATGGCTTGGCATCTTGGGAATCTGTCTGTCTTGCCTTGTGGATGGCTCTAGTTCTGTCTGAAAAACAAAACTGATGGTTTTTAATGTGAAGGTGTGACCCTACTTATTCTGACTGTATGTTCCACATTCAAAGCTATCCAGATATCACTTAAATTCAATTTTATTTTATCTGTCCAATTTTGTAAGCATTAGATTACAAATGCACAGCTGCAATGCTTTGATGGGCATTTTCAAATTCTCAATATTTTCTTTTTTTGCAAACCCACTTTTTTAAGGCAAAGCCTAATGTCTTCCAGGCATCCTAGGCTCCAGGGTTTATGTTCATCTCTGCAACTGACCCCATAGTATTTACTTATAGCATTCATAAAAATACTCTGCATGCCAAAAGCTGTTCACTGCAGGAAGATGATAAAACATAAAAATGTTTAATCAGCCAGTGGGAATTCCCTTGCATGCTAAATCAAAGGCTTTCTCTGAGGGCCTACAGTGACCTTGGAAGGCCCAGCAGATTCAGCCATGCTGAGCGACTGCAGGAGGGATTGCTGGAAAAACCTGCTCTGGTCAGGGTCTGTTCGTGTCTCCAAAAAACACAGAGGCACTTGGCTTCATTGTCAAGGGCCAGGTATGTCCAGGCACCAGGTAGATTTTCTGTTGGAGTGTTTATAGTTCTTCACATCTCTCCCAGGACCATCCTATCTGACTCCTACTCTACTCCTCTTTGTCCTCACTCTCAGAATTCAGTCTTTTTCTTAAACTGGAACACCATGGATGGTGTTCCAGTTTAAGAACTGCTAGAGAAATGATACAAGAAATGATGAAGTGAGGAAAACACCCTGGGAATGGAGTCCTGGGTCCAGCCCTGACTCTGCTGCTAGTTGTCTTGAACAAGGCACTACACATCTCTAGAAGTGGGACAGATTTGTTGTTCTTAGCCCTAGTGATTCCAAGAAGTATCCCTAGGTTACAGAAGGGGTGACATGGAGCAGTCAGGTTTTAGGCATCTTTCTAAAACAACATCAATCAGTTCTACCTTCATCAATTTTGTGTTTTGGATTACACATAGTATTTAATTCATAGTATTTTTTTTTTCTTTTTGCGGTACTGGGGATTGAACTCAGGGGCATTCTACCTCCAAGCTATACCCCCAGTCCTATTTTTTAGTCTTTATTTTTTGAAACAGGGTCTCACTAAGTTGCGAAATGTCTCACTAGGTAGCTGAGCTTGGCCGCGAACCCAGATCCTCCGGTCTCAGCCTCCCGAATGCTGGGATTACAACCGTGCACCACCATGCCCGGCTAATTCACAGTACTTTACAGTTGAAAAAAAAGTTTAAAAACCACTGCATCAAAAATAAATACCCATTCAACGTGAACACAGCTGGGGACACAGTCATATCGCAGACTGAGTTTCTCACTCTTCGGCATTCCCCACTGCAAGCTCCTCACAACCGGCTTGGCACATGCCCCAGGTCCACTAAGAAGCCATCATAGCAGGAACACCAGGTCAAGGCCTAAATGAGATATGAGGTTGGAGTGTCAGGATTCAAGGACACATCCCTGCTTTTGCAAAAGCTGCAATGTAAGCCAGCTGACAGAATGCTTTTCTCCCCTTCTGGGTTACTTTCTACTAGAACAGTACCAAAGCAGTGCACTTGTGTCCCTACTGTCTGGCAGTTTTTATTTAAAGTAGATTTGGTCTTTGATTTTTGATGTGACCACTTCCTGTCCCGGGACTCAGGAAATTCACAAGCATTGTATTGGGACACCCTGAGTGACAGGCACCATGATAACTCAGAGCCACTTAGTCTCTTGCTGAGATGCTTTGCTATTAAGCCAAGTTTGCCCTGAGATGATCTTTCCCAGATGGGGCCCAGGACGTTATGCAAACAGATTCCTGAGACTTCTACCAAATGAGCTCACCCAGATCCCAGGAGTGGATGCCACAGGCCCAGCCACATTTATAACACCTTTTGCTCCACAGTCTTCATTTTAAGCCATACAGAATGACTTAAAAGCATTATCAAATCATTTTGCCATTCAATTTCTATGTATTATGGTAGTTGTTCTAAGTTTTGTCCTCAATTCAATTTTGTGTTGTTACAACACTAACTCAAAATTCTATGACTGATTCAAAATAAAGTTGACAAAAGAAGGTTTTTTTTTCAATTCAACTATTTAATAGTACCCATAATCCTAATATCAAAAGATAGTTTTTGAGCTGGGCATGGTGGCACATGCCTATAATTCCAGAACTTGGGAGACTGAGACAGGATGATCGCAGGTTTGTGGCAAGCCACAGCAACTTAGTGAGACCCTATTTCCTTGTTTAAAAATTAAAAATAGGAGCTGAAGATGATGGCACACACTTGTAATCCCAGTACTTTGAAGACTGAAACCAGAGAATTGCGGGTTCACGGCTAGCCTCAGCTGGCCCTCCACAACTTAGTGAGACCCTGTTTCAAAATAAGGAATAAAAAATAGGGATGGGGGTGTAGCTAGGAGGTAAAATGCCTAGGATTCAATCCCCAGTACTGCAAAATAAAAATAAAAATAAAATTAAAATAGGGCACGGGGTTTACCACAGAGGTAGAATACCATTGGGTTCAACCCCCAGTACCACAGAAAGGAAAAATTATATGGTTTTCATTAACATTTTGTTGTATGTTCTTCCATGTCTTCTCTGTGTACCCACAACTTTTTTTTTTTTACATCAGTAAGATCATCAATACATGCAGTTTTACAATCTACTGGTTTGACATTAAACAATGGGGCCTGAACATTTTCCCACATTAATTAATACTCTTCTACGATATCATTTATAATGAATTAAAATATATTAAATAATTCACTTTAAAATAAAATTATAATTTTTAATGACTATATAAGATATATAGTCTATTGAACTCAATTCCCTACAGTTGGAACTTTAGGAAGCTTTAATGTTTTAATATGAAAAATACAGAGTTGAATATGCTTATATTTAATTTTTGTAGTTTTGGAATTCCAGTATTAAAGGAAATGTTTTAATAAATATTAGAGGCCTGTTGGAGGTGATTTCAATTCAGTGGAGTAGCAATAGTGACAGGTACTATCACTGTTGTTTTAATAAATAGTTTAATGTTTTAATAAACATTAAATACTTAAATAAATACTGCCAAATTTTCTGGAAAATTAATCTATATTTCTGATACATTTTTTTTTGCTTATTCCCCAAATGAACATGATAGAAAGGAAGCACTATTTCATTCTTGCTTTTAATTAGAAATTCTTTGCATGGTAGTAACAGTGAACATTGTGTCAAATGTGTGTTGGTCATCTGCATTTCTTTCCTTTGCCATTTTCCTTTTGGTGTACTCATCTGGTTGTTTTCTAAGAGTTTATTATATGTTAAAGATCTTAACCTTTGACATGTATGCAACAAAAATTCTCCAGTGTTCTGAGTCTAAAATTATTGTTCTGGCTATTTATGCTAAAAATGATAAAACTATTGTTCTCTTTCTTAGTTGTATTTAATGTTGGCATCAGTATCAGATCAAAATTAAATTTTCTAAGCATTATGTTCAGAAAATGCTTCCTCATTCCCAAAACTATATAAATATTGCCTTTTCCCCCTAGATATTTGTGTTGTTTCCATTTCACACTGATATCATTAATTAATCTGGAATTTATATTGATGTAAGATAGATTTCTGTCCTCTAATCCAAATATTTGTTCTATTGGCAAATCTTTCCAGTTTTGCTTTTGGAGCACTTATGATATCTAGCTTTCTGTGCATAAACTGACGAGTTAAGTACAGACATTGGATTGCCCTCTCAAATTGGGCTCAGCATTAGTCAAACTCTTCAGAAGCTTGGGGCAATTTGAAAAAACCCCTTTATACTCATAAATAAATGTTTAAATGTTTTCATTTATTTGACTGTAATATAGTTTGCAGTATCTATGACTTATGATCATGGTGTGTTAAATGCAAAATGACCCTGTTGGTTCTTAGGAGACCAGCTTCCTTCACTTAGAGATCTCATCTTGGATCTTTCTGTCACTTCTTCATAATCCCCACTATAACTTCTGGTGTCCGGGCACCACATTGTACCCATAGCCCTTTTTAAAAATGTACCATCTGGCTATGACTTCTTCCCACTCCAACCAGTGCAACTCCGCCCTTCCTACCACTATGAAAATCCTATTTTTCTTTAAAGCCCAAGGCAAGTCTCCAAACTCTTGACATCTTTCCTTCACCCACCACTGTACCTGTCATGATCCCATCAAATTTGAATCACCTCCAACAGGCCTGAAACTTCAAGGTTGCTTTTAAAATACTCTTTATATTTTTTTAGAAGCATTTTAGATTAACAGAAAAAGTAAGACTACAGCCCAGAGAATTTCCATACAAGAATTGTTTTTAAAGGAATAGTTTCTCTAACTCATTTATGTGAATGCTGTTTTACATTTTACTTAAATAGATTCTGGTAAGGCTTCCACTCATGTAAATGTTTCAGGGTGGCCTACTTTTAAAATATTAGCTCCTAGAAAATTATGAAATTCCCTTATAACTGTGCCACATTATTTTTGTGAACATACAAAGCTCTTAATGGTGTTTGATGAGGGTGTTAGCAGTGATGGTGACTACTATATTTCTGTTCTCGAAAATACTCTTAAGATAATGATACAGAAATTTTATTTATGTATTACTTATATGTCTTTCATTCCCACAATTCTATTATCCTTTTAATATCAAAACATTGATTCAGCTCTGCTTAGTCTGCTTCATTTTCTGTTTATCTATTTTTGGATATTATGTTTTTAAAGATTCTGGTGCTCAAACTCTACGTGTATTATCAGTTTCCATAGTGGCATAATATTTTTCTGAGTAATTCTCTTTTCTTAACAAAGGCTGGCATTTTATTTGAAGAAAAAACAATTTATATACCTTTGGAGCAGATACATTAGTTTACATGTCTACCATGAAGCCTAAATCTGTCCCTAAGTTTGAAAGAAATAGAAAAACAATCAGCAGGGTTGGGGAGCCTAAATTGTTTATTCCCAGAGGCATAATTTGAAATTTCTGAGATGTATGTTGAATTTAATTTTGCATCAGAATGTTTAATTTCCCTTATTTTGTTAGGTGTTTTCATGATTTTTAAAATTTTCTCCTCCAGGTTACATTGTAAACAGAAGTACTGCCTCATTGCTTTCTTGGTTAGTTACAAAATGGACATTTTGGAGGCTAGGGATGTAACTCAGTGGTAGAGTGCTTACCTAGTACATGTGAGACCCTGAGTTGTATCCCTGTACCACAAAATCAAACAAACCAAAAAGTGTTTTAATGAGTGGCCCAAAATAACAGTGCATAATTAACTACTAGCTCTTTCTTCCTTGGGTACATTTTTGTTATTATTATTAATAGAAGTTTGATTTTAAAACTCTATTAGCACTGTGAATGCACACGTAGCTAAAGCATTTGAGAAGTATACATCCTTCTAGAATAAGAGTGACCTAAAGGAGCACCGGTCATCAAAGAACCCAAGAAAGTAAGAGAGGGAATGATCTAGGTTAGACAACATTTAATTTTTCATTAAGATCATGAGTTCCCTATCAACACTATTCTGCAAAGATGTGTTGCATTGGAGGGACAATTCAGACAGAAATGGACTTCCTCTCTTGAAAATAAGAAGCTACAATGAATCTACTGCTAGGCATTGCATTATCTGTTGTAACAGGGCCAGGTTCCAGACAACATTAGCTCCTGTCTTCAAAGCCACATGGCTAGACACTGACTCAGAATTGTAAGAAATCCCTTATTACCGGCTAGAGGTAAATCCTGTGAAATCAGAGTTGCATGAACTCAGGGATCAAGTAAGTGCTTGCTTGTTCACTTTCCCTACCATCTTTTTCATTCATTCTATTGACCATTATTTACTGGGCACCTAGTTTATGCCAGGAACCATTTTATACCCTGGAGTATAGAAGTGAGCAAAACAGCAAAAGCCTCATGAAGTACAGTTTCTGGTGATGTGATAGACAATGTAGCTGGCATGTGATAATGCCAATAAAATGTGGAATTACTTAACTAACTAGAGAATGAGCCTATTCAAACAGAAAATATTTATTTCAGAAAAACTGAATAAGATGGAATAAAAGACCAGGGATAAGAGTTTTGAGAGACACAGAGAATACCATGACAAGTAGAGGGGCACGCCTGTACAGGACATGCATAAGAAAGTTCTCTGAGCTAGGTGGGAAGCATTGTGTTACTCTAGGAAGCTGGGATAGATCTATCTATTTTTAGTCTATCTGTTCAGCTGTCTACTTATCTATCTCCCTATCTCCTTCTATCTGAATATATACATTTTTGATATAACTACCATCAAGATAGTCACATCCTAATACCTGGAACCTATGAATGTAATCTAATATGGAGGGACGGAGGAAGGAAGGGAAAGAGAGAGAGAGAGAGAGAGAGAGAGAGAGAGAGAGAGAGAGGAATACACACACTTTGGAAATGCATTTAAGTTAAGGATTTTGAGATAGAACAATTAACTTGGATGGTTTGGAAAGCAATCACAAGTCTCCTCATAGCAGGGAGGCAGAGAAATATTAGACCACAGAAAAGGAGAAAGTAATGTGACCACAGACAGAGCATTGGAGTGAGATAACCATAAGCCAAGAAATGCCAGCAGTCATAAGAAGCTGGAAGGGGCAAGGAGCAGATTGTTCCTAGAGCCTCTAAGGGGAGCACAGGGCTGCTTATAACTTAGTTTTGATGTAGTGAAACTAATTTCAGACTTTAGGTCTCTAGTGAGGGGTTGCAAAAGAACAAATATTGTCTGAAACTACCATTTTTATGTGAATGTGTTACAGCATACACAGGAAACGAATATACATGTGCATGTTCACAAGCACACACATGCGTGCACACATACATTCCATGTATGTGCTCAATATTTCTATTATCTATTAGATAAATGAGTTCACATCATCATGCAAAGCCAAAATATGTAACCAGAAGATAAAGGAGTAGAGACAGATTTGGGCGTTATTTATAAATTAAAACTCTCTAGAAACAAAGACAACATGGGTATTTGATACAGAGATTCTCTACATATTCCTATAAAAAAAAAAAAGCATGGGTAGAGGCAGACATTATTCCAAGTATGCTCAGTTAAACATGTAAATTTCTCAGCATGCTCAGTGTAAGGCCATAGACCACACTTCAAAAAAGAAAGATGGCAGACATTACTGGCATACTCAGTTTGAAGTTCTACATTGCATGTTCAAAAAGGAAAAATGGCAAACACTAAAAGCTCCTGAGCATGCTCAGTTCAGCATTACAATGAGCAAAAATTACTCTGGAGTGCCTAAAACAATGAGTCAGGTTAACTGGGTGCCCTTGTCTTCTTCCTAATAAGTTTCTCCAAAGAGTTTTTAGTTGAAATAAAAAGAAAGAACAATTTGGAAGGTAAGTTTCTTTTATATTTGTTTGTTTGTTTGTTTATGGTACTAGCAATTGAACCAAGAGCATTCTATCTCTGAGCTACACCTCCAGCCCTATTTTATTTTTTTATTTTGAAGTAGTGTTGTCTGGCTAGGTTGCTGAGAATCTTGCTAAGCTGCCGAGGCTGGCCTCAAACCTACAATTCTCCTGTCTTAGCCTCTCAAGTACTGAGATTATAGGCGAGGCATGTACCAGCACACCAGCCTGGTAAGTTACCAGTCTTAAAGAGGCAGTGACTTGCTCCCCTATAAGTGAAGGAGTTTGTTCTTAAAGATGTCTGCCTCATTTAGAACCTAGCAGATATCTCTATAGAAATATCTTGCCAGACACAATGGTGCATGCCTGTAATCCAAGTACTCAGGAGACTGAGACAGGAGGATCACAGGTTCAAGATCAACCTCAGCAACTTAGACAGATCCTCAGCAACTTAGCAAGACCCTGCTTCAAAATAAAAAATAAAAAGAGGTGGGGGTATAGCTTGGTGGTAGAATACCTCTGGGTAGGTTCAATTCCCAGTACCAAAGAGAAGGAGGAGGAGGAGGAGGAGGAGGAGGAGGAGGAGGAGGAGGAGGAGGAGGAAGAGGAGGAGGAGGAGGAAGAATAAGAGGAGGAGAAGGAAGAATAAGAGGAGGAGAAGGAGATATCTTATAGATATGCTATGATCAAAGTACAGTGTTTATTATCATCCCCAAATCAGCCTCTTTCTACTAATATTTCTTATCTTTGAAAATGCTACAACCATCTTCTACTCCTTTAGATAAAAACAACTTGAACTTAAAATTTTTTCTTCATTCCTATTCTACTCCCAATTCCAAACAGTTTCCAGTATCTTTTAGTTTTACCTCCAAAATAGCTCCTGAATCTGCCCACTGCCTATCACCACTACCACCTCAAGCTAGGCCATCAACCTCTCCAGTATAGAGTATGGAAATAGTCTCCAGATTGATCGCCCATTTCTCATTGTTTTGCCACTGCAATCTGTTTTCCACAGAGGAGTTGAGGGAAATTTTAAGAACTATAAATCAGACCCTGGCTTCCCATGACCCTGTGGTTAAGTCACATGCTTTCCCATGGTCACCAAGCCCCCACATCTTGCCCTGAGCTCCTCTCTGGCCCTTCCTGCACTATATCCCAGACCTGTTGGCTGTCTTTGTGCTCCTTCAATAAACCCAGTTCATTGGCACTTCAGAGACCTTGCAGTGTGCTTTCCTTTGCCTGGGTCAGACTTCCCTGCCTGCATAACAGGCTACTTCCCATCTTTTATATTTGAATGCCAATATCATCTTAGAGCAACCTATGGTAGTCCCTCTGTCCTCCTCATTTTCCTCTATAATGCTACCTTGTTTATTTCCTTCAGAAATAATTTTGTTTATTTACTTGTCTGTATTCCACCCCTCTACCCACTAGGATGTTAAGTCCCTTGAAAGCAGAGGCACTGTGCCATCATGTCTAACACTGTTTCCTTGTCTCCTAGACTAATGATTTGCTGGTAATATGTACTCAATTATTTGTTGAATAAATAAGTATATGCATGACTCAAGAACATAGTTTCCCTAATTAAAAAGCTTATGCAGATTAAGGGTGAAAGATGCAAAAGATTGATTCAGTACAATGGCAGCCTCACCATCTAAATTGATACTTGCTTGAAAGTCTAGCATCCCCTTCCCATTTCATAGAGACCTTTGGAGAAAAAAAGGACTAAGTGTCCAGAACATTGCCAATCTCATCTGTGCTTTTAAATTAGAAATAAAAAGAGCTGGGTGTGGTGATCCAGTCCTGTAATCCTAGTACTTGAAAGGCTGAGACAGGAGGATCACAGGTTGGAGACCAGCCTTAGCAACTTAGTGAGACCCTGTTTCAAAATAAAAAGTAAAAAGTGCTGGGAGTACAGGGCAGAAGTATAATACTCCCTGGGTTCAATCTCCAGTGCAAAAAAAAAAAAAAAACGAAATAGGAGGAATAGAAGAATATGCAGGAGGCAGAAGAAGATAAAGAGGAGAGGAAAATCCACACTCTTTTTCTGTAAAGTTTCTTTTGGAAAATCCCAATCTTGCCTTTCAGCTGGATGGCGAGAAAGTGTGAATATCATAACAGTCGTTCAAGTAGAAAAATCAACAGGAGACCTATTGGTCAGTTGTTTGGTGGCAGCTGAGATGGAACGAACAGGTGAACAGAAAAGTAAGAGAATCTTCTATCTTGACTATTCCAGTTAAACCTGGATACATTTATTGAAATGTACACCCCTAGAAAAAATTCCACACTATGCCAGTTTTAATGTTTAAGCTACAAGTAACAAAAATATCCTGGCTCAATTGGCTTAAACAATAGGCAAATTTGTATGCTCATAACAGGAAGTTTAGCTGTACAGCAGTGTTAGCTATTGCAAAAGCTCTTGATCCTATCAGGGATTCATTCTCTTCTCATTCCACTTGGCCATCCTCGGTATAGGTTTGTCTTCAGTCTAGCTCTGTATTCCTGCTTAGCTGCAATAGCTTCAGGCATCTCATCTAAACCCTTAAACTCCATTGAAAGAAGAGTGGCCATTACTTTATGTGCATCTCTTTTTGTTAGTAAAGGAACCTTTCTTAGAATCCCTCCATCAGATTTCTCACGTGTGTGTGTGTGTGTGTGTGTGTGTGTGTGTGTGTGTGTGTGTGTTATTGGAGATTGAACCCAGAGACATTCAACTTCCACCTTCACCCCCAGTCCTATTTTTGTTTCAATTTTGAAACAGTCTTGCCAGATTGATGAGATTCTCACTACTTGCCAAGACTATTCTTGAACCTGTGATCCTCCTGTCTCAGTCTCCCAAGTACTGGGATTACAAGCATGTGCTACCACAACTGGCTTCTGTTCACCTCTTACTGGCCAGAAATGACTTTTCTTAAACAAGTGATCAGCATGAGTATTGCTTTATTGCTTAAGATTACATAAGACTTAAACTTGAGATAGGTATGTATGTATTTCTTTTTTTTTAAATTTTTTATTGTAGTAATTCATGCAATATAGCATACATCTTTGTTAAGTACATGGATGCAACTGGAAAACATTATGTTAAGTGAGATAGGTATGTATTTCTATGCTGAAATATAAATGCCAGAACAAAATCAGAGTGTTGCTAGCAAGGAAATGGTAGAGGAGTGGATTTGGAGTCAGAAAAGAATAGGGCATGCCACATGTCTTTCCTGTAATCTTTTCTAATTCTCACCTTTCCTCATTTTTTACTAACAAGTGATGAAGTTGATATTCTTATTCCTTGAGTAGGTACTTGATATATGAGTCTAGCTCAGGACAGCAATAGGTGTTGGTGCTGTAAATCTGGGAACCATCTGCACAAGGAATGCACTTAAAGTGATGGGGCTGACCTACCATTAAGAAAGAGAGGTCCATTAAGGTCCTAGGATTGAGCCATGAGATGCTCCAGTGAGACCAGAGATATCATCAGAGAAACATCAGACACTGAGAAAGAGAAACCAGAGCAATAGAGAGAAAAATAGGAGTGTGGTAGCTTGGAAGTCAAATGAAGAAATAGCTTCAGGGAGAAAAGAGTGATCAATCATGGCACTTATAATTTAAATAATATGATTAAGTTTCAACTATTGAATTTAGCAATACTGAGGTCTTTAGGTTGAAAGGAGAGAATAAAACTGTGAATTGAGTGGGCTCATGAATGAACGGAAGGAGAGAATTGGGAGACATACAATATAGCCAATTCTGTTAAAAAGTATGGCCATGAAGGATAGCAGAGAAGTGCCACATGTCTGGGTCAAATAACACCTGATGGCAATCACCCAAAAGGTGGGGAAGGGGAGCTGACTATTCAAGGAAGAGAAGAGATAATCACTGGGCAATATCCCCAGGTAGAACCAAAGGAGTGGAATTTCAGTTTCATGTAAAAATGTAGAAGTTGGTATTATTGAGAAGCCAGGAGTTAAAAGGAGAGAAGGTAGAATATATGATCTTTTATGCAGAGTCAGTTAGGTATGATATGGGCACTTAGGGAAGTTTACTTTCGGCTGCTTTAATTTTCTCAATTCAATAGTAAGAAAGTTATTAGCTGAGAGTAAAAATAGGGGGAGGGTAGGTTTGAGAGTAACCAAATATGTAAAGATTTCCAAGGAGTGTAGGAAATAGAATGGGCTAAGGAAATATAGTATGGTGCAATTTTTACTTGGAGGATGCTATATATAGATTCCAAGTTATTGTACAAAATGAGCTTATCTGGGCTTGTAAAGATAGTGGTGATTAAATTGAGCTGATGAGATTCCAGAAAACAGGAGTTGCCACACTCAGAAGCAGTTGGGAAACCCTCTTTGGAAGAGAGAGGATGCACTGCTATTTGCATCCAAATTAGTTTCCCAGTTCCAATATTTCAGGGATATTTATGTGAACACAGTAGGTTATGTTAGTATTATCTATTTCAATCTCATCTTCCAGGTTGACACTTCAGGAACATCTCACCCCTCCCTGGCAGGCAGACAGGTAGCTCTGACCACAGCTGTGTAGGAATTGGCTTCCTGATGCATATGAAAGTGATTAAAACAATGGGTTCAGGTGGTACTTACACTGGCATTCTGACTCTCCTGCTTTCTATGTTGTGAATTGAACTCAACTCATTGTACTTGTTTCCTCATCTGTAAACAGGGACAAAAATAAGTTTGTTATGAGAATTATCAAATGAGGCAACCAAGTAAAGCATTCGGAACAGGGTTGGCAAATAGTAAGTGTTCATAAATATTAACTGCTTTTATAATTATTAGCCATTGTTCAAACTAAGAGGTTCCTGGAACTGGTAACTTGGAAGAATAAATCAAGAGTTGGCTCTGTCTAGATATCACGACCCAGTGGAGGTCAGGTGGGTGTGGTTATTACTCCTGTAAGTCCAAGTAAAATTATTTTGCATGGAGCTTTCAACACAAAGCTAGTAAGTAAAAAATAGCAATAACAATAACACTGGGTTAATTATACATAAGTGCATATCATAGCTTTATGTAGCTATACTTATAAATGTTGATATTAAGCTCTAGGTGAAAATAGCTCACCATGTAAAAATTAGCATAATCCAGAGGCCAAGTCTCAGCCCAGATCAGCTTTGTGTATCCTGTTCCTTGGCCTCTCGTGGTGCTAGTTGGTACAACTGACTTTCTCACTTGCCACACTGCCTCTGGAAGCCTACGGGTTGCAGGAATTCCCAAGCCTTTCTTTCCACTTACTAAAGCTGAAATCCTCATGTCCAAGGTTTTTTGTCTTTACTGCTTCTAGTTTGCAGCTGTCTGTGTTTAATTTCCTCTCTCTCTCTCTCTCTCTCTCTCTCTCTCCATTTGCAGGGTTGTGCAGTACATTTTGTTTATTTGGTTTTAAGTGGAAGATATTTCTCTTTTCCTAGGTCCAATCAGGAAATCACAATTCTCATTTAACGTTACTTTGAGGTCTGCAAATTGGACTATGTTTATCTACAAGACAATATCATTAGGGCACCTGGAGCTTCAAGATCTGCTTCCACTGTGTTCAAGGTACATGCATCTTATCAAAGGTATACAATCCATACCATTTTATTCTAAACCAAACATATACATATTATGTTCATAGTTACTTGAAGATGAAGTTACAAGATACCAAGAAATTCCACTTCACAAAGTCAGTCACTTCAACCAGTATCCCAGGTATCTGTTTACTATTTTTGGCCATTAGGCATACTTAGGTGGAAACGTAGGGGAAGAACTTGATTATGTTTAGTACCTAGAATACTTCCCTAGCCACATTCTTAAATGGCTTCATTGCCTTAGGATGAGGCCTGACCACCATCTGTCCCTGTCTACTGCCTGAAGCTCACTTCTTATTTGCCAACTTTCCTTTTCATTTGCTACACTCCCGCCCTACTGAGTTCCTTCCAGGTACCCTATATACTTCCTTTTTTTCTAGATCATGATTCCTTCATACTTCATGTGATTCCTTTCTCATCTCGTCCTTAACTTACTCATCTATTTCCTCTGCAAGGATACCTTGTTTCATTGCCTATACATTCTCACAGTAACCTCCTTCCCTTCTGTCCCAGCACCTTCCAGAACTTACTGGTTTTCATGTATCATTATCTGTCTTCCACTTGACAACCTTGTCTTCCACTTGCCCAATGCTATTGCTAAACTCACCACTACCCACCAAGCTTCTTACCCAATGCCTGGTAAACAGAATGAAATAACCATGTGTGAATGAGCTCTTCCATCTCTGCTGGGTTCATGTTCCCTCCTGTCACACTGCTTGCTTTTCTTTCCTGTGGAGTTTCTTTTAGCATTCACTTGGCAAGTTGACAATATCTCAGGGCTACCTAACTCGAAGACTTCATCCATGCCAGTTTTCTAAAGTACTCCCCCTTAAGTACCTGACTGAAGAATTAGATGATTACCTTCTCTATTAATTCTTTGCACTCTTTTGTGATCTCAAGGACTCACCTCTCTCTAGGGTCTCTAAATTTCCACAAGTCACAATAGACCCTCTAGCTTCTCTAGGAGAATGCTAGGAGAGACTATCCTCTCTGTAGTTTTTCAGATGGGAAGATGCCACTATAAAAATTATTCTCACCAAAGATAAAGATCCCTTTTTCATTTTATAGACTACATGGACTTAACTATAAGAAATCTTGTCTAACTTTGCAAGATATGCCCTGATCTCACTCTTCCAAGCTGAGGTTCTACAGGTACTTTACCTGCTGACTCAGGCCCACCTGGTTGTTCAGTCCTAACCAAATCCCTTAGGAGGCTGGTCTTTTTTTTTTTTTTTTTTTTTTTGCAGTACTGGGGATTGAACTCAGGGGCATTCTACCTCCGAGCTATACCCCCAGCCCTATTTTTTATTCTTTATTTTGAAACCGAGTCTCACTAAGTTGCCGAGGGCCTCACTAGGTAGCTGAGGCTGGCCGCGAACCCGGATCCTCCGGTCTCAGCCTCCCGAATGCTGGGATTAC
>PVLC010005910.1:0-72722 GCA_004027655.1 Graphiurus murinus | reverse complement strand
TCTTAGAACTTCATGTAAGTATCTATTGGACCACCTCATGCTTTGATAATTTGCCAATTATACATGTGTGCTTTATGCTAGTCAATGAACTCTGCAAAGACTTGTATCATTTCCATTAACATCAGTGTCAGTAGTAGAGCCAAACATGGAATGTCCTAAATACATGGAAAAACATTGTGTCATCATTAGGAACATGGACTCTGATGTCAACCACACTGGAGTTCAAGTCCCAGTTCAGCCAGTTACTAAGTGGCTCTCTCTGGGTAATATATTCTGAGCCTTATTTGTCTCACTAATAAAATGTGTAAAATAATGAGGTTAAATAAGATGTGGCATGTATGGCACTTGGCACGCAGTAAGTGCTCAATAAACATCAGCTGAAACTGTTATTTATTATAAGAATTGGTACTATTTAAGATGTTCAGTTAAAGTATAGAAAGTGGTCTTTTCCATGGGTGAATTCAGCAGTACAGAAAAAGACTCCATTCTCTTCATCCTGATATTTATAAGTAACATTTGGGGGATTCGAAAGAAATCAAGTAGAGTAAGAAGGGCACTGAGTAGGTCTTTGACCCAAGGAATTCATGAAATCCTTCTGTTAATTTGCATCCTTACTTTCACAATAGAATCATCATTATGCTCACAGAACCAATCAAGAGGGTTGCTGTCAGAAACAAATGTAATATAGCATGCAAAAACAGATAGATGAAAGGTGAAATAATTGGTCTAATGTATCCTCACTTTCTCTCCCATGGTACAAACAGCAGGAACCTAAAGTGAAGATCTTCACACCCGGCTGCCTTGACCAGTTTATTTATAAAAATATAGTTTTTACTTGGCAGGAAGCAGTTAATACAGCAGACCAAATACTCCTCTTTGAGAACCACTTTGGGAGCTAAAACTCCTGATGCTGCACCCTGCATTCATTAGATGAGATACTTTGAAATTGTGCCCCAGACATCAGTACTCTTTAAAATTTTGCAGGTCACTCTTACATGCAGCCAATGCTACATCTAAAGGACAAACTATGCACAGTCCTTGAAGAAAACTCCACCAGGTATGTAAGTTTCCTAGCAATGTGGTAGGCCTGGAGAACCACATCACACAAACTTCTCCAACACCTATAAGTTCAAGCAATTGGAGAGACGATTCTGTCACTAAGAAACCAAAGCACATTTTACTTACCAAACAAACTGCTTGAATGGCCTTCTTTTGATATAGGTTTCAGTTCATTTAATCCCCAGGCATAACGTTTATAATTATTCCAAGCATGCTCCATCATCTGAGAAAAGAAATGAAAATAAGATAATTTGAATTGAGACATCTTTATTACAAAATATATCATATACTTTATATATAAAGGTTAAAACATTAAAATTCAATTCTTAGTTAAAAAGATGATAATTAAAAGGGTGATAATGGTATAAATAAATTAGAACACATATGTACATCTTACACATACATATTATCCCTTTATGTTTATAAATGGAAAGGTTTTTTAGCTCATTTAATCCTATTTAACATAAATACCATTTTTCAAAAGTCATTTTCCAACAACAGAAATTTAGCTTATCCTAGAAGGATGAATCATTCCTACATTTATCTATTTCATTCTCAGAACAGATTAGATCTGCAAAGACTCTATATTTAAAATTTGTATTTTTGCACAAGGTTCTTTCTACTTTGCCTATTAGTACACAGACAAATATTCAAGGTTATCATTTTAAACAGTCTGATTTCTTAAATTAAATACCAATTCTAAAATATCTCCAAGAAATATAAAAATCTCTTTGGCTATGCCTAGATTTTGAAAACTTTTGTCTCTTTTGAAATAACCAATCTTTAATTGGATACATAGTAATTGAAAATTGATCCTATATATGGGAAGGGGGGAGATGGGGAGGCGGGGGAGGGGCACCAAGTGCTGTGTGCATATATGTCAGTGTCAACATGATTTACATTATGATATGAGACGATAATGCACCAGTAAATCACATGAAAAAGAAAACTGATCCTATATATTCCCAATTCAGAGTCCATGTACCAACAATGTTTTTCAAAGCCAAATCTCTTTTCCATAAATGAGTGTTGCAGATTTTTTCAATGACTCAAAGACTACATGTAATTATTTTTGTATAGATTTAACAAAAAGGGTGGGGGGTTAGGAACTCAACTGTCTGGCACTTAGTCATGACACTATATTTTAGCAACAATAATCAAAATATGGATATGATTTGAAAATGTTAGAATCTGGTTCCATGTTTTTAAATAGCTTTAAAAGCATCACATAAAATTAGAGATACTATTCAAGGGCTGTTTGTCACACACACAAAATAACTTCAGTGAGATCAATACAATTTTAATTATAACACAGTCTTTATATGTCTCACAACATGAGCCGAGCGTGGTGGCGCACGCTTGTAATCCCAGCATTTGGGAGGCTGAGACCCGAGGATCCGGGTTCCTGGCCAGCCTCAGCTACCTAGTGAGGCACTCGGCAACTTAGTTTCAAAATAAAGAATAAAAAATAGGGCTGGGGGTGTAGCTCAGAGGTAGAATGCCCTTGATATGAGTTTCCTTGACTGTTTTGTATATTATCTTCCACTCCCTTCAACATTACTAACATCTACTAAGTATTGTACTATCTGCTGGATATTCTGCTAAATGTTTACCCTTAGAATGGTACTCAATTTTTGGTACAACCCTATGAAATACATCTTATTATCCCCATTTGGCAGATGAATCTGAGGCATAGAACTTAAAAAGAAAACAAAACTTTACTCAGAGTCATGACAGTTCTCCACAGCCAGGGAGCCAGGGAGTTCATTTCCATGTTGACCTGACTCCAAAGCCCTAGGCAGGAGCTAATACACCCCATCATCTTCCTTAACAGAGTCAGAAACATAATCTTCCTTTAACAAATCAGAATGCTGATCTTCCAACAATCAAAAGAATACGTATATGTAGTTTTTTTTTTCAAGATTTTCTCCTTATAAAGTAATTTTATTGAAAAGTATAATAGATTTAAAGGTCAGATAACTTGATTTATAATTCCTACAATGCCATGGTTAGCATGTACTTATAGACAAGTCACAGTTTTTGTGAGATTTTCTTCCCTTATCTGAAAAACTGGTGTATTTATATAAGAATTCAATGAACATGGCCTGTGTTTTTGCATCTAGCATACTGCCTGATAGATGGCAAGTAGTCATATGTTCTTTGAATTTAAACCTATATTAAAACTAATTATACACATACAGACATACACACTCAGAAACCAATGAGCTTCTGAAACACTAGGTATATGAAATCAACAAAAACACCTTGAGATCATATATGAATTTTTTTTGTCATTCCATTAAATGTACTACATTTAGTAAACCTTTTATTCCCATACTTTTTCAAAGATGCTTTATAAATCCCAAAGCTTTAGGAACAGATTTGACATAAAAACAAAAGCTCCTAATACAAGTGAAAAGTACTGACATATACTATTGATGACTTAAAAACAGCATAAAGCTTTCCAATAGAGTCTGTGTTACTTTGTCAAAAATTATCATTTATATGATGTACTACTAGTATAGAATCTCCTTTAGTTATCTCTGCCATATATAGTAACTTTTCTTATCTTTTTTTCCTCAAGGGAAAATTTGACACTAATTGCTTAGCTTTCTACATTTCAAAACTTGCTGTGACACGTTTCTCAATATGGGTTCTTTACCCCATGAGATATTTATGAGTTAAAGTTAGAAAAGAAAGAAATGATGTCCTGATGGAATATAAGTGGTTTCTCCAGGAATCTATAAAACGAAGAGACACAACTATGGTGTTGACTGATTCCAGTGGTTGGTCACCTCTGGAAATGATTTGTTATATTATAGCTTACTATAAGACATTACACATGCATGTGTGTGTGAATGGACAGAATAATCATGAGATTGAAGTCACAAGTCATATACAAAATCAACTTAACTCAAATTTAGGACTTACACAAATATTTTAAAAGATCAAAGTGCTACGAACTTCCAATTTTATACTACTAAGCTCCTAACCAGAAGAGGGGCCATGAGACAATGGCATCTGATCTCTCCAGACCCAATGATATCGATGGGACTGGAATTTACTTCTAAACTTAGGAAGACCTTGTTTCAAAATAAAAAAATAAAGGGCTGGAGGTGTAGCTCAGAAGTAGAGTGCCTCTGGGTTCAAACCCTGATGCAAATAAATAAAATTAATTAATTAAAAATTCAGCTGTTAAAAAAGAAGTCTATGATTAGGATTGATCCCCTTTCTTTATAAGCCCTTTATTTTGTTTTGTAGCCATTCATCAATTTAATTAGTGTTCTACGTCTTGACAACTGAAAAAGAAGGATTAAAATAAGCCTAAACTAAAGGCTGGTTAGGACTTCAAATGCAATACTGAAACCCTCACACCACCAACAAAAAAAAGGTAAACTGCAAGCAAACTAAAGGTATATTTTTTCCTGAGTATTTATATTTGCATTGGTAAAAAAAAAAAAAAAAAAAGTATAGCTAATACACTGTGTAGATGGAAACAAGAAAGAATGACCAGAAATTTCATAATGGTAATCCATTATTTTGACTCAGGAAGATAGAATTAAGGAATAAGATATGCAAAAAATAGTATTTACTTCTTGACTATATGCTGATAGAAAAGATTCCTCAATTTGCACTTTCTTTTCAGTTGATATCAAAGCTCTGCAATTAGGCAATGTTATTTATTGAATGGCTGCTACTTCATGACTAACAAATACTCAAGCACCAAAAGGGAAGTATAACTATCTTGATTATAATCTAATAGATAATGTATGGAGGCTTAACATTCTCTCTTCTTACATAGTCAATAAAAGTTTACAAATATAGGAAAAGAATAAGAAAACTAATAAAATGTTATGTACAATTTTATTGTTGTACTTAACAATTTCTTTTAAATGTTATGTTCTGACCTAACCAAGGACAGTGGGAAAGAAACTATGCTTGAATTTCCCTGGCTATGTGTAGCTTCTATAACTTGTGTTTTTGTTCCTAAGAAAAACCCTTAGCAAATATTTCTCTTTGTTGAAGCTTTAATCATATGATCTTAAATTTTCCATAAGAGATACATTAAAATTTTTTTGGAAAACCTCACATGTTTGCCAGACAGGTCTTATAAGGACTTTGGGCTTTCACTACCCCTTTAAGAAGCCTACCCATTCAAGTTCCACTTATAGCTCCTTTCTGGCAGGTCTTACACAAAATTTCCCTAGTTTGTACAATGTGATCCTGGCCCCAGCTGCAAGATGCAGGATCTGGTGTTTGATTCCAAGACCAACAACTGAGGGCTGGCCACAAGCCTCCAAGGTGAGGGTTCCTGGCCACTAGTGGATGGAGCTAAGCTAACACAACAACCTACTCTACCCAGGGCCATGCACCTGAGAGATACTCTGAGGGAATATCTCCCTGAGGGAAATAGAAGGTAAAGAGAGAACAGGAAGTAGAGGTGGAGAGAGGCAGAAATGAGGGAGTCAAGTCATGTGCTTGGTACACCCATGAAATTATGTTTAGTTTGCAGAGCAGCTATAGAACTTTAAACAATGCTGTTGATTTCTGAATGTTTGATGAATTATCTTCCTCTCCTCCATGAGGTGTGGCTCTTTGCCTGCCGAGACTGATTGCTTACTTTGTCCTTGGAGAAAAATTTTTTATTTATCTAAGAGCAATGCAGAAGGGGAAGCCACACACAGATATCTGACAAACCGGGGTCATATCCAAGCCCTGTCCACATCACTGTGAGTCTCAGTATGGCAAAATTAGTCTATCTGAACCCACTTTCTGCATCCATCAAATACGAATAAATAAAAACACAACCTCATTGGTTGAGGTGATGGTTAAACAAAATAGTACATGTAAAGAACATAATACATTGCCTGACACCCAGAAAGTGTTCAATATATTTTGGGTATTGTAATTTTTTTATTAAAAACCAAAGCTTTTTTGTTTTTTCTTTTTGGTACTAGGGATTGAACTTGGGGACATTCTATCTCTGAGCTACACTCCACAGCCCTTTTTATTTTGAAACAAGGTCTCACCTTAGTGAGGTTGCTGAGGGCCTCACTAAGTTGTTGTGGCTGGCCTTGAACCTGTAATCCTCCCGTCTCAGTCTCGCAAACACTGAGATTATAGGTGTGTGCCACTGTGCCCAGCTTAAGTATGTCTTTTATCTTTGCAACCTCAAAAAGATTTTCATATATTTTTTTTTCTAGTAACATATGCACATAGGGGGAACAAATACACCCTGAACTGGCAAATCTATATTGTACACAAACTCTTTATAAATATATACATTTAAAAACATAACTACTTAGGACCCAAAAGGCAGAAGAAGAGAAGTTATAGGAAGGGTCCTTTTAAGGTGTAAGACAATGTGCATTGATCATCAGTTCTGAAAGTCCGCCTCCTAGCTTTTGTGAAACCTTAGTTGTGCCAGGTGAGCCTGGTTGGAGGTCTGCTCTAGGGATTTGGGGGCTGATCTAGGAAAAAAGGTAAGACCAAGAGGCAACAACTCACAACATGGGTTACTGGGTGGTGCTTGGACAGAGGTTCCATGGGAGAGAGTCTCTGACAGCATGGGACCACTCAGAAGCTTAGGGCAAGACGCCACCATCCAGAGGAAGAGGAAGGCAAGGGGGCTTTCAGGGGAGAGGGGATTGGAGAGAAGGCCTAGGGCTGAGCTTAGGACTAGATGATGTTGATCCGCAGCATGCTGGGCATCTCTGAACTGGAGAACTCTGAAGGGCAAGGCAGTTTGACATCTTAAAACCACAAACAGGTGTTGGGTGAAGTTTCACAGAATACCGAAAGCAGGCTCCAAATGGCTAAAAATGTGCATGGGTTATTTTAAAAATTAAATATGTAAAAGTTTGAGTTTGGTGCCAATGGGCTTTCGAGTTAAAGGGTCTCAGCCCACAGTGAGGAAATAAGCAACCTGAAGGCTGACAGACAGACAGACAGACAGGCAGGCCCTCCTTGGCTCATTTACCAGACAGCTTCCTGTGTGGATCAAGGGAAAGGAGCTGTTTAGCCCAGTGACACTCCATGTCCCCTCTGGTCTAGAGGACACAGAGGGCTGTGTCTGGTTCAAGTGAGATCTAGGATAGGGGATCAATTTAACTCACTGACTGTTAAAGCTGAAAGTGATGTGCCATTCATTTAAAATTATAGCCGGGCGTGGTGGTGCACGCTTGTAATCCCAGCATTTGGGAGGCTGAGACCTGAGGATCTGGGTTTGCAGCCAGCCTCAGCTACCTAGTGAGGCACTCCACAACAGAGTGAGACCTTGTTTCAAAATAAAGAATAAAAAATAGGGCTGGGGGTTTGGCTCGGAGGTAGAATGCCCGAGTTCAATCCCCAGTACCACACACACACACACACACACACACACACACACACACACACACACAAAAATTAAGATTATACTTTGGGTGGATGGTTTGAAAACACTAACTTTAAAACGCTAATGGTAGCTTCTACCAAACTCTGCCAGAAATTACTTGACTACCAAATTAAACTTCTAGAACTTTCAGATATAATCTCAGCACAAAATAGTTTCAAAGTCATTGTATTAGCCTCCTTTCTTTCAATCTTTGATGAAACTAGAAAAGGGAGGGGGGAGGAACAAGATATAAAGTAATGAGAGAATTAATTCATGTATTCTCCAAAACTTATCCACTAGAAAGGAATTTCTAGATAGGTGAACAAGAGACAGCAAAGACACTCTGTTTACTTAAAGCCACCCCATCTCCTGCATCTCTCTGCAGGAATGAAGACTTAACAGACCAGGAGGAGCACTGGGAAGCAAAAGATCTGGAGATCTGGTACTGAGGCAGGGCTGTCGCAGACACATGGCCAAGCAGGATGACCACTGGCAGCCTAAGGGCCTGACTCCTCAAACCCGTAGCTTTCTCATTTGTCAAATATAATAATCAATTGTAACAAATGCACCTCTGTGGTGTGAGGAATTGACAGTGGGAGAGACCAGGCCTGTGTGGGCATAGGGGGAATATGGGAACTTTCTCCATTTTGCCATGGATGTAAAACTACTCTTTAAAAGAATAGCATATCTCCGTGACAGCATGGCCAGGAGATCAAATGCAGTAATGCACAGGACTAGCAGAAGACTTGAAAGAGCCACGTGGCTGACCTTTATCCATGCGCCATCTCCTCAGCGTCCTCTCAGGCTTCAGGAAGTAAGCAGAGATAAGAGAAGGAAAGCAGGCATCTAGTAAACTCGAAATGAGCAGGGCAATTCAAGGAGAGGTGAATTAAGGGGACAGTAAAGAAAAGAGGCCAATGTCACCTAGGGGTGACAGAATGCAGAGCCTGGCATGGCTCCACATTCACAGAGACTGCAGGTCTGGAGTCTGTCACAGTTACATCTAAAAGCCTTTAGTGCTCTTACTTAACAGGTATCAAAATGCCACCTAAGACTTGGGACTGATCTTCACTGGGTGAGGCCCCTTCTGCGGCCACCTTCTAGCTGTCATCGCCGGCACATGGACGAAAATCCTCCTGACCAGGATAGTTTCCAATTTTACCCCATGTTGAATGAAAATGCTTAACTCATACACTTGGCTCGATTTGATTTCTCTTTCAAATGCTGAAAATATCAGCCCGCTTCCTTGCCCCAAGGCTACAAAGGTGTTCTACTTTCAAAATTCTTTTTCCCAATGTCATAGTGACGATTCTACTTATTGAGCACCTATTGGTGCCAGTACTAAAATTGTGAATGAGGATTGAGTACAGCTGCCAGATTTAGGAAGCAGAGTAATTGCATTGGACATACTGAAACTGAAAAAAAAAAAAAAAGTATTTGCTGTTTATCTAAAATTCCATTTAACAAAGAGTGCTATATCTCATCTAGGATACATATGATCCCTGATTCAGTTGCCACTGCTAGCACCCTGGCTTGTGTCCCTGCTCTGCCTTGGACTCAAAAAGAGTAAGAAAAAAAAAAAAAAAAAGCCAGGTGTGGTGGTGCATGTTTTAATCCCAGTACTTGGGAGGCTGAGACAGGAGGATCACAAGTTCTCAGCCAGCCTCAGCTTCTTAGTGAGATCCTGTTTCAAAAATAAATAAATAAAATAGGGTTGGGGGTGTAGCTGGGAGGTAGAATGCCCCTGGGTTCAATCTCCAGTAAAATACACACACACACACACACACACACACACACACACACACAATATGAAGGACCAGGCAGGAATACAATGGCCAGGTCAGGTGCAACTGGAAATGGTGGAGAATGTGGCAAAACAAGAGTCAAGACCATGACTAAAGCCATTTTAAAAACTTAACAATACCATGCTGGCTACAGGAAAAAATATGCTCCAGCCAGTTAGTCCCCAGGCCACTGTCTACATGGTAACCCCTGGCTTACAGGCACAGGTCCAGAGCTAACAGCTCTGTTCTTAGGTGTGTGGGCTGCAGTTTCTGCCAGCCCTGTCTCCACAGCTCGGTGGGCAACGTCCAGGCCCCCCGTAGCACAGGCTGCTGGCAGTTCTAGCCTCCTGGACTGCTCTGGCCCCAAGGTAGTTGCTGTCTTGGCCACAAATTAGCACAGTTCTAGAGAGTTCTTGAGACCTGAGATATACAAAGCATTATGTATAAGCTTCCCGGCAATTCTCTCCTCCCTGAGTATTAGTTTAACATTTTATGAAGCATTTAGAATTTTAAAGACCCTGTTCTACAAATAAAACCATGAGAGCTGTCATCACTGTGGGTTTAGGGTTGGAGGCTATAAAGGCGGATGAGTGAACTTTGTCAAACCCCATTCCACACTGTAAGAGGAACTTGATATAACTTACTAATCATCTCCACAACATCCCCTTGGGGGAGTATACCGCCATTTGACTGATCGAGGAAGCTAAGGACATACTAAAAAAAAGGAAGAGCAAGCATGTGAACTCTCTGATTCTTTTGATGTACCACTGAAAGCCTTAACATTTTTGTTGCTTCCACACCTTAAGATAGCTATGGCCTCTGAGCAGTTCTCTCTGGGGTCCAAGGAGCTGTTGTCAAGTCTGACATCAAAACTGTAGACACCAGCCAGGTGTGATGGTGCACACCTACAATCCAGTACTTGAGAGGCTAAGACAGGAGGATTGCAGATTTGAGGCCAGCCTCAGCAATTTAGCAAGACCCTCAACAACTTAGCAAGACCCTGTTTCAAAAATAAGGGGGTCAGGGGGCAGTTGGTGCTACAGTACATGTAGCCCGGAAGTAGAATGCCCTAGTACAAAAAAAAAAAAAAAAGAAAAGAAAAAATTGCACACACCATATCAGGCTTGTGGGCTGTGACAAAATAAAAAGAACCTCAAAGCACTGCCTCCTCCTGTCTGCCCTGCATCCTTCCACTTGCATGGCTTTCTTTTCCCCTCTACCTCAGCTAGACTCCAGCCCTATACCACATCCTCTCTACCAGGCCCTGTGAGCAAAATGGGCACACACACAGGAGGCTCTGCTCTGCCCTGAACTGTCATGAGACTCCAAACCCCTCTCCTCCGTGCCAAGCTGCTGCCTGCACCACTAGTTCCCTTCAGCTGCCCACTCGTCTTTCCTCTTTCTCTACAACGCTACTTCTTCTTTCTTGTTGCCATGTGTGCAATTTCTTTGTTCCTTGGTACTTTAGGTGCATGAATGGATATGTATGTGTGTGCATTTTCTTTAGATCTATATATCCTAAATTCTGCCACAGCCAATTTTAATATACTGCTTTTTAAAGATAGTGGGAGTTATATAAAGAAGGCGTCATTATTTAATGCTATCACATGAATCTTAATATGCCACTGAGTATTAATTCTCCAGTAAAATGAGCAGTTACTAACAGCAAGTTCTTTGGAAAGATTTAGATGCCCAATAAAAGCCAAGTTTTTTTTTTTTGTTGTTGTTGGTTTTTTTTTTTTCCTTCAAGAATGAGACTTTTAGTAATTGCTACTTGTAGAGGTTAGACTGTCCTATTTCTAAAAAGCATCTCATTTTCCTAAGAAAAAGCCAGTGTTTCTAGGTTAAGCTAAAAAAATTAGATCATGTGCTATTGATGGTTTTCTTTCTTTGTGACCAAATTCTGACATTACTTTACAAAACATTGTGCTGTTACCAAATAGTAGAGGGTACAGGGCAACAAAACAAAACAAAAACTCAGAAAAAGAAGCAAAAAAGAAAACACTTGACTAATATGTAAGTACATTTCCTCTAAAATACTCTAAGGGATAGTAATTTAGCGTCTCAAAAGTTAAAGAGGTTAGAACAGACCTTATTCACATGTGAATATCTAGTCCATGCCTTTTTGAAAAGAGGCATTATTGTTGACATTTTATTTACATAAAATAGCTTTGCATCAATTGAGGGTCTATCACTTACATTATTTCCTCATCAAAAAATGTCTTGTGGTTATTGACTTTGGTCTCTTTATGCAAAAATTGTCGCTTGATTTTAAAAGTTCCCTTCAGGGCTTTTGGGGCTGTTTATCCAGCTGATTTGAGATTCAGCCAGCTAAGACCTTTGTGGTCAATGAGGCCAGCAAGTGGCTCCTTGCAGGCGGTGATGCTGGCTGGTCTTGCCTATCCACCCCTATGCCAAGACCTGGGAGGGCTTTCCCACCCTGGGAAGCATTGGCAACTACAGATTTTTCTTACTGATCTAGAGAAAACTATATCCTCTGATGGGATACCATAATGCTCTCATTAGATCTATGGAGATCTAAAAATGTATTCTATAGAAAACAAGCACTGTTCTCATGTACTATTTCATCTCAAAAGATTTTTATTTTCTTTTTTAATATTTGTAATAAGCCAGGTATGGTGGTACATGCCTGTAATCCCAGTACTTGGGAGGCTGAGACAGAAGAATCACTGGTTCAAGGACAGACCCAGCAAATAGTGAAACTCATCAACCTAGTGAGACCCTGCTTCCAAATAAATGTGAAAGAGGCTGGGAATATATCTGGGAGATAGAATGCCCCTGGGTTCAATCCCCAGTGACACACACACACATATATGTAATAAAAATTCAAGTCCAAACATTTTTAACTCATGAATGCCATTGTACAACATGAATTTTTCACTGTATTTATCTTTTTGCAGTAATGACACAATGATTTTTTTAAACTGAAATACACTGTCTTTAAGGGATTTGTTTGTGAATGTGTCAAGTTCACAAAGATTAAGCTTTTTGCTTTTCTAGAATTTCTTTTTAAACTTTATAAATACTGCCAGGTGTGGTGGTGCACTGAACACCTGTAATCTCAATACTTAGGAGGCTGAGACAGGAGGATCGCAGGTTCGCGGCCAGTCTCAGCAACTTGGTGAGGTCCTCCACAACTTAGAGAGACCCTTTTAATAAAGAATTAAAAATAAGGCTGGGGGTGTAGCTCAGAGGTAGGATGCCCCTGGGTTCAATCCCCTGTACTGCAAAAACCAAAAAAACAAAACAACCCCCCCATAAAAAACCCTTTATAAATACTATGAAATTATTAATAGTATTAATAATACTCATTATCAATTAAACCTAATAAATTATATTCTTTTCTCCTATTTTTTTAAGCAAAGCAGCCCTAGAGAGTCATGTCCTGCCTTTTAGTTATCAAGAGGAGAATTGCAGGGTACAGGTTTCCCTTTTCTCTCTTCCTTCTCTTTTGTATGTTTTTTAAAAATAGGCTCCTTTTTTTTTTTTTAAAGCAGTTTCAGGTTCAGAGCAAAACAGTCAGAAAAGTACAAAGAGTATCCCTCTACCCTCTGTGCTCACAAGCACACACCCTCCCCGTACTGCCGCACAAGGGCAGTACGTTTATCACAACTGATGAACCTACACTGACACATCATTATTATCCAAAGTCCATGGTTTACATTAGAGCTCACTCTTGGTGTTGTACATTTTATTGGTTTTGACAAATGTACAATGGCATGTATTCACTACCAAACATACAGAATCTTTTCACTGCCCCTCCAGTCCTCTGTGCTATGTCTGTTTATCTCCACATCCCTACAACCATTGGTTTTCTTACTCTCTCTACGGTTTTGCCTTGTTCAGAATATGCTATGCTCAAAATCATATAGTATACAGACTTTTTATATTGGCCTCTTTCACTTGTAATATGCCTTTCAATTTCCTCCTTGTCTTTTCATGGCTTGATGGCTCATTTCTTCTTAGTATTGGACAACAGTTTACTTATAAGTTCATCTACTGAATGTTGTCTTGGCGGCTTCCATGTTTGGGCAATTATCGATACAGCTGTTACCAAGAGGGGAGAGCTTGTAGGACACAAGTGTTTCCTCTTCAAATTAAAATCAGAAATCACTAACTATGGGACTATGAATTATAATTTGTTAAATTAAAACAGATTGGCTATATAATGTCATTATTACAGAAAACATTTAAAAATATTTCTGAAATAATTTTCCTTAAAACTGATCACTATTAATGAACAACTGAAACACCCATTTTCATCCTAGAATCCATGATCTTATAAAAGTCTGTAATATAAAAGGCTGTAAAAAGCAGATAATGGTTTTAGAAATTATTATCTGGGTATAGCAATAATAATACATAAAAGAAGTATTTTTAAATTATTTATGAAATGTAATATTTATGTTTTAGTACTAGAAATGTTGATTCCTAAGTATTATCTTGGAATAGAGACAAGTGGTTCTCTAAGACTTAAAATCCCAGAAAATGTGGTTTCTCTCCCCTCCCTCCCTCCCTCCCTCCCTCCCTCCTTCCTTCCTTCCTTCCTTCCCTCCCTCCCTCCCTCCCTCCCTCCCTCTCTCCCTTATTTATTTTTGGTGTGTGTATATGTGTGTGGTGCTGGGGACTGAACCCAAGGGCATTCTACCTCAGAGATACATAGCCATCCCTTTTTAATTTTTTTTGAAACAGGCTCTTGCAAGTTGCTAAGAATCTTACTAAGTTGCTGAGGCTGGCTTTAAATCTGTGATTCTTCAGTCTCAGCTTCCTAAGTAAGGATCATTTCTTATTATCCTTGTAATGGATATAATCAGCACTTACTGAACACCTAATGTCAGGAAGTATGTAAATCATTTGCAGATTCTCTCAGTCCTTATGACAACCCTGCAGGGAAAGTAGACTTTCCACTGAGAGTCCCATTGCACAGATGAAGAAACCAAGGTGAAATAATTTTCTCAGGACTCAAGTGTGTGCTGGAGGTTGGCTGACTCTGAATTCTAAGATATATTGCGCAGTATACTGTCCTGAGCCATATATGTAACCCCTGAAGTCCTGGCGAAACTTGCCTTCCAAATAAAGTGGTATTCCTGTGTTATTTGTATATATCTTTTTCAATTACTCAATTATTATGGGAAAATCTAACTTTTAAGAATGAGACTTTTAGAAATATGGTATGCAAAACCAGCATCCAATCTTCCTTCTTTTGAAAACCTATAGACATTGAGAGAAACATTAAATCCATTATTGGAACATTCAGGGACTGGAAGTGACATCACTTCTTGCTTCTTGTCCCCTAAATGAAAAAAAGTTATCTTACATATGTTGAAAAAAAAGGTTGCTTTATTAAAATTTTAACAGCTAAAGTTTTTTTTTTTTTTCCTTTGAAAGATATTTGTTTATCTTCATTTGGGTATCCCGCATAGTTATCTCATCATCTTTAATCTTGGTTTGGTTATAGACGGCATTTCATCACCAACAGAACACTCTAATAATTTTATTTTGTGGCCATTCAAAGATGACACATTGCTCAATATTCTAGCTTGAATGTCAAGAGCACTCTAAAAATTGCCCTTCACTTGACAACACATTTCTTGCTAAACATATGCAAAAAAATAAGTGCAAAGATATTGATGATTTTCAAAGTTCTCTTATTATAGTTTCATTTAAATTTATATGTCACTAAGATTATTACTGAAAATGACAATTATTTTGAGCTACATGTGATACAATACCATTTTTAAAGCAAGCACTAGCATCTAATCCTCCTGTATCATTACCACCCCATAAAACTATATTTTCTATGGATTGCAGATCAACTGAGAAGTTCTATAAGTGATAGCAAGGATTCCTTGGGCCTGAAAGTGCATTGCTCTAGACATTGTGGCTGAGCTTTAAAATCTGCTAAAGCTTGATTTTTTTTTCCCAAAATCATCATTCATTTTACTGCCGCTGGATGGCAAGTGCCCAGCATTATATCCACGCCAGATTCAGCGACCTGTTAAAATAGACTGCATTACTTAGTATTAGTTTGAGTGCAATGACTTCCAATTCTGTTCAGCTCAAAAAATAGGCAAAGATCTCCAAAAATTTAAGAAGAAGGAAAAAAGAAAAAGGACAGGATAGTCAGGAGAGGTCAAATTAATTTATTGTTTAAATAGAGTACATGAAGCTATAATAATAAAAACAGAAAAAACACAAATATATGTTCTACCTATTGCAGATTCAATAGATTGACTTGCTCCATACCTAAGTCTCCTTTTCCTTGTTTGCCAAATGTGCGTTTTGTCACCCGCCCCACAGCTAGCGGTAGATAGGTAAAAGGGTCCAGCCAATAGGCCATTTGCCAAGGTCTGGGGTGGCCTTGCTGTCCCTTCCCTTTCTGCCTTGCGCCAAGGCGCGACAAACATAGATGTTCAGCCACTGCTACCCCAGTGTCTTTAACCCTCATGGGAGAGCCAGCCAGTTAATAAGTTCAAACGAAGGTTATTTTGTTATTAACTGATGTACAGACAATTACTAATAAATTTAACATTTAACTATCCTTTCGCTGTATTTTTAAAACTTGAGTGACCAATTTAAAGTTGGACTTTGTACTACTTGCCCCTACTCTGATTTGGGAAAACATTAGTTTTTTCATCTACAATATATCTATTCAGAACATTAGTAGCTGAAACTACTCTAATGGATTCATGGTTGTATAATAATAAATAGTCTGATTTAGCAAAGAAATTATATAGTAGCCAAGTCCTCATATCAAGTCTGAGTGATTGATATGTGGAGCTAGGGGAGCACATAAATGATTTGAAAAAGAGGCAAACAGTCAGGATTCCCGAATTCACTCAGAAAATAGCAACATCATGAAAAATTTAAGTAGTTTTCCTCTACCTTGTTGAAAAGAAGTAAAGTATTTGTTCAAAATGGAATAATTATTTAAGTAGATACTGTTATCAAAGATTAAATTTTAGATGAAAATTTCAAATATTAAGGCATGTTTTAGGATGTAATTTATCCACTGTGCTAATACTGAATTACTCCAATAGTTGCACCCCATTTTACTAATCACACAAACAAATTGAGCTTTCTGAAAAGGGGTCTAACTTAAAAAAATGAAGAGTATTTTTACTAAATATTGTGTTTCTAATTAATAAAACTGATAACACTACTGAATAATTTTATCTACTTTTAAAGAGTATCATAGTTGAGTTACAATATTTTTCTCAAATGTGAAATTTTTCATTGTTTGAAAGAATACACCCCCAAGTTTTACTATGACTATTCCAAATCTTATTCAAAACATGTCAGTATAATTGTGATCTTCTGCTATCAATTTTCATATAAACCGACTTTCTTATATTTTGTATTTTCTTTTCATTGTTTGAACAATATTAGAATTCCATATCCTTCATTTTCTGGAAACAAGACTGTTGTTCCAAACAGAGAAGTATGACCTTCTATCGTTGACAGAAAATACCTTCCTAGTACTGAATGTAAAATACTGTCCTTGGCTTAGGACTCTCTAAGTTGATTTAAAATATCCTTGTTTAAAATGCTCCTTCTAACCGGGAAAATGTTTTGCCTTCTACCAGGATGCATTGTCAGAATTTATAAGGGATCTGTCCCTCTTGCCTGATTCCTTGGTCCTGACTCACAAGGTCACACTCTTAGCAACTAACTACTCACTTGTGATTTTACTGACAAGGAACTGAGCTCCTGAAATCTAATGGCTCAAATATATGGCCTACGATTGTTTACCCTGGGCAATGGTGTGGTGTTCCAGGGGGCCAACTCCCATAGAAGATGCTCTCATACAAGAAAGTGAACTACATCTTCTTCAGCCAGGCAAAAAGTCAAAGAACCCATAGAGATTCAGATTGGTTGTGGGGTGGAACTAGTACTGGACTTCCCAGACCAAATTTCATCCTCACCTGTTCCTCTGAGCCAGGCTGAACCATTCATCCTGCCACAAACATTTTCTGAGTACCTGCACTATGTGGCATATCCTACATTCTATTCCTATCCCCAAGGGACTCACCGGGGCACACCTATATGTCTATATGATCATCTTTTCAACATTCCTAAGGAGACAATTCTGAGTCCACTTCTGGTTTATTCCCCCCTCCCTGACTTGAACCTTCAGTACTCAGACCTGCTCAGCTTAAATTCATGACTATGGTGACATATCTGGTTTGAAGTCTCTGAAATCCAGACTCAGATCTCAAATATTTTTTCAAGACTACACCAAAAGAACCATTTCTTGGAAATGAATTGTCTTCCATTGGCCCACGCTATCAGTATAAAATCCCAATATAAACAGTCACAGAAGGGAAGAAACAGGGTCCTGTGATGTTTGCTCCAGGCCAATCCTGCCTACAGAAGTTCTTTCTATGGTGGAACATCATCGTCCATGGTTCCTCTTCCCAAGGCCAACTAATTTATGATGGAGAAACTTAAGAACTTCCTCCAATTTTACTAGTAAAGCTATTAAGAGTTTTTCCAGAATGTCTTTGGTGCCAAAAGAAGATCAGACAGGGCCTTAATTAGCTTTCAGCCGCCATGTGCTCGACCCATGAGGTGCTGCTCAAACATGCAACCAAGCCTACAGCAAGGTGGCTGCTCTGCTGACACAAGAAACTCTCCATCCTAATACTGTGAGAACACAGGAAAGAAGCTGGACTTTGCCCAAACCTTTGAGAGACACTAATCACATTTAGACCTGACCCCTCTTACACAGTCAGTAAAGAAGTAGTTACCACTGCTCCTCCTCTTTAGAGGGTCACAAAAACAAACATGCAAAGTGCAACATAAGGTCACATTATAAGACATAATTCTGTTTCTAGCCCTGATTTAAAAATATGGCACATATAAATAAAAAAATGTTTTGCTTCTTCCTTTTAAGTGAAGAGCGTGGGTGTTTGCCTAGGGATTCAAAATTGTAACATAATGACCCAAAAAAGGACTGAGTGGAGATCAATCCCCTTTGCAATTAACACTTGCCTTTTGCTGATTTTTATGCAGGCTAAGAATTTGTTAAATACCACAAGACAAGGGTATTCCATTATAATATGATCACAAACCCATCTGTTTTACCAATACTTAGCAACTGTATCACATAGTCATCAATTATCAGGTATTTTTGAGTACCTCTTGATGCCCTGTACGTTAGTGCTCTGCTTAATCCATACTGATACTGAACTGCAGTTGATTTTGCATTTTTATCTTGTGCCTCTAAGTTTCTCTAAGTAGAAAACAGAATATAAGGTATGGGAATGTACCATATTCTTTCCTATCTTGCTCAGATGATGGTCTAATCAGCTATCTGTACTCTGTGGTACAATCACCAAAAGGACAAATTCTATCCACACAAGAATGGATGGAATCTTAGAGAGTGTTAAAAACAATTTGAAATAGCTAGAATTGAGGTGGAAGTAATGGGGAAAGAGCTGGTGGCAGCAATGGGGTTGAGAGAGGTGGTAAGGATGGAGAAAGGAATAGTCTAGGAATATTCTAAATCATTAGATATGCCTGATTTCATATATTCATGAATTCAGTGGATTCATGAGTGGTGTATAGAAAAACTACTGATTTTTGTATGTTGATTTTCTCTCCTGCTACTTTGCTGAACTCGTTTATTAGCTCTAGAAGTTTTCCGGTAGAGCGTCTAAGTATAGGATCATATCATCGGCACACAGTGATAATATGACCTCTTCCTTTCCTTTCTGGATCCCTTTAAATTTCCTTTTCTTGCCTGATTGCTATGACTAAAATTTCAGGTACTATATTGAATAGGAGTGGTGAGAATAGAAATCCTTGTCTTGCTCCTAATTTTAGAGAAAATGCTTTCAGTTCTTGCCCATTAAGCATGATGTTGGCTTTGGGTTTCTATATAGCCTTTATGATGCTGAAATAACTTCCTTCTATTCCTAGTTTCTCCAGTATTTTTTTTAAATTTTTATAATAACTGGTGCATTGTAATCATACATCTTTGTTAGATACAAGCTGATAAAGGCATCTATGACCACATTTATCATTTAACCCCTTCCCCCATTCCCACCCCTTTCCCTCACCCTCCCTCCTTCTCAAGTTCAGTTTAGTAATTAACCTTGATATATTTGTGAAAGTACGTCATGCACATTAGGGTATCCCCCTTTTACCCCCCGTCATCCATCCCCCTCAGTTAAGTCAATTTCCTTGCTCATCTAGGGTTTCTCCTTTTTCATCTGGAGACCCTCTTATGCCCCTTCTCCCTAGCATCCACATATCAGGGAGAACATATGCTTTTTAACTCTTTGTGATTGACTAATCTCACTTAACATAATGTTTTCCAGTTGCATCCATTTCCCTGCAAATAACATGATTTTGTTCTTCTTTATGGCTGAGTAATATTCCATTGTGTACATATCCCATAGCTTTGTAATCCATGGATAGGCAGAATAAATATCATCAAAATGGCCATCCTCCCAAAAATGATCTACAGATTCAATGCAATACCCATGAAATTACCAAGGTCACTCTTCACAGACATAGAAAAATCAGTCCTTAAATTCATTTGGAACAACAAAAAGCCCAGGATAGCCAAAGTAGTCCTTAGCAACAAGAACCATGCAGGAGGTATCACAATTCCTGACTTCAAACTCTACTACAAAGCCACAGTAATAAAAACAGCATGGTACAAAGCCATAGTAATAAAAACGGCATGGTATTGGCACAAAAATAGACACAGACCAATGGAGCAGAATAGAAGACTCAGAAACAGACCCATGTGCTTACAGTCAATTGATTTTTGACAAAGGAGCCAAAAATATACATTGGAAAAAAGATAGCCTCTTTAACAAATGGTGCTGGCAAAACTGGTTAACCATATGCAGGAAAATGAAAATAAACCCCACTTTCTCACCCTGCACAAGAGTCAACTCAAGGTGGATCAAAGACCTGGAAATCAGGCCACAGACCTTGCAGCTACTTGAAGAGGGCATAGGCCCAACACTTCAACACATAGGCACAGGTCAAAACTTTCTCAAGAAGACCCCCAAAGCACAAGCAACTCAAAGGAAGATCAATACATGGGATTGCATTAAACTGAAGAGCTTCTGTGCAGCAAAGGAAACTATCAAGAACCTCTCCAGCATTTTTTTTTTTTCATGAGTAGGTGCTGAATTTTGTTAAAGGCTCTTTTTTCTTTTTAAGATGATTATGTGATTTTTGTCCTTAATTCTTGTATGTAATGAACTATATCATTGATTTGCACATGTTGAGCCAACCCTGCCTCTCTGGATGGAAACCAATTTGATTATGATGTACAAACTTCTTAATGTGTTGTTGAATATGATTTCTAATATTTCCATGGGATGGAAAACGGGTGAAGACAGAAAACACATGCCTTATTTGATACTCAGAAGTAAACTGGACAGTGGCAAAATGTTCCAGGTCTTGTAAATCATACATAACAAGGTAAATCCAAACTAGGTTACTAATATGAATAGTTCCCAAAAGCAAGTCATTACTTTCCTTATAATATGCTGAAGGCAGCTCACTGGAAGATTAAGAAATTTAGAAAGTTCGAAATTCTGCTCAATTTTTCACAGGAACAGAATATTTCTAAACCTTAAATGTGTATTCCAGAGGTAAAGCACTCTTTTCCTATGATATCTGTATTTTTATAAAAATAGACAAGAAAATACACAGCAAAGATTCTTTCTTAACCATCAGAAAAAAAAAATTGTTCAACCTTTTATTTTATTGTAGAATTCAAGAGTCTGATGACTTCAGGCATGAATATCCTCACTGTTCAAAGTTACCCATGATACATGAATATCTTATTTGAAAATGCAGTGTTACTATACAACTATAAACAGCCACTAGGTTAAATAAGATGCCTCAACCTTGGTGTTCCTGACATCGGGAATGGGTAACTCTGTGTGGAGGTGGGGCAGCCCTGAGCACTGCATGAGGTCTGGCAGCATCTGTGGCTTCTACACACTAGATGCTTATGTCCCGTCTACCCAGATGGGACGACCATTATCTGCAGATACTGTCAAACATAAACTGAGGGTCAAAATAGCCCTTGTTAAAACTCAAGGTTAAGTAAACTGTGTTCATTTAGAATAACAGCCTCAACACACACCAAGTATTATGTATTAGTCACAATTCTAAGCACGTTAGACATATCAACACATTTAATTTAATCCTCAATAATAACTCTGTCAAGTAGGGTCTACCCTCCCTGTCATTTTATGTATAAGAAAACAGGTGCAGAAATCATCATAATGTAAGTGGCAGAGAGGGAAATCAAATCCAGGGAGTCTGGCTCCAGAATTTGTGCTCCTAACTTCTAGACTAGATCCACTAAGACACAGGGAGAATAAACACAAATTGGAATAATTTTTCATTCGAGATTTTTTTTAGTACTCTTGTAACACTGGCACCTTAAATACCCCTACTGAGCCCAGAATACTCACTTGTAAAAGACAAAGCACAATGGGATTAAAGTAAAATACTTTTAATCAGAGGTACTTAGTAAGGCTTTAATGAAAGTCTCAAGAAACAATAGAGTACTCTTCCTGTTTATCAATACTCCTTACATATGGGTATATGACTTCTTTGTTTTCCTTCCCTGTTTATCTACATATACAATAGTAGCAATTGGTAATACAAAGGAACTACTATGAACCTAGCTTCTTTTGATTTGGTTCATTGCTACCCATACTAGGAGGCACAAAATACCTCTTGGGTAACAGCTTCTGTTTGTTGAACATAAATCACAGCGACAGGCCACAGGCATCTCCAATGGCTATTGAGTAGCTCCAGGTATGCAAGAGATTGCGCCTGTCTTCATTCATTGTACAGACAGTACCCACAAGAGATGAGAAGAATGAGTGACCCTCAAAGATGTCCCTGCCTCAATCCTTGGAACTCTGTTATTTCACATGGAAAAAGGGAGTTGGCAAATGGAATAGCATGACTTGAGGATAATTAAACTGACTTTATCACAGAGATTATCCTGGATTATCTTGGGGGCCAATCTAATCCCCTGAGCCCTTAGAACATTCCTCAGCTGAGGACAAGAGATGCAGAAGTGAAAGTCACAGATTCAGCTGAACAAGAACTTCATAGGATGCTGTTGGTTCAAAAGTGGAGGGGGCATGCTCACTTTGGTACCACATATAGTAAAAAAGGAATGATACAGAGACATTTAACATGGCCCCTGTGAAAAGACACTGCACAAATCTGTGAAATCTTTCATATTTTTAAGGGATCTATTATACAACATGATGACTATGGCTAATAACAATGTGTTGTACCCTTGAAAACTGTTGGACGAGATTGTGTTCTTATCATAAAAACAAGCAAATAAAACCCCAAATGAGACTGTATATAGATTCTCCATCAGTCTCCAGATAGGAGCCCTGCAAAGAGACATCTTCATTTTGGCCTTATGAAATCCAGTCTGTAGAGAAACCAAACAAACCCACTCCTACTATGATCTACAGAACTCTGAAATATTAACTTATATTGCTTTGCATACTATGTTTGTTACAATTTGTTGTAGCAGTGATAGAAAACACTGCACACCATGCTAAAGACAAGGAAGCACAGAAATTCATTCATTGCCATTCCATGAATTGCCACATGATAGGAGCTCAGAAACCTGGTCTTTCAAACCCTTAAATTATTTCCTTAAATAATATCTTCACAGGTGGAACTCCTAACATGCAAATAGTTTTGCATCAATTCACTCAGTCTCCAAACAACAGCTATGTAAAGTAGGCATTATCATCACTTTTGCCGATGAGAGACAGAGGCTCCAAAGCACTGTGAATGTGCACAGTGCACAGGGGTACTGACAGGATGTGACAAAGCCACAAGCTCTTTCATCTCACTGCCTTTGCATATACTGCCTTGAATAGTAAGAATGCAAAAAATATGGAGGCTTAAACAAAGAGAGTCATAAAAATACAAAGAAAAATGATTTCCTGCTGGCAGGGAATAAGAATAGGTAAGAATTTATGGAACTGATAAGATTTAAGTCTAGTCTTGATGGACAGGTAGGATTTGAAAAGTGAATGATAAGATCTGATTACTTTATAAAGTTGGAATAAAAGTCGTGTGTGTGTTTTAAGTTAAAAGTGTATAGACTTCATCATATTCTTAAATAGCAATATTACAGGCTGTTAAATGGTGATCATCTCAGGGCAGGTTTGTTTGGTTTATGAAACGGTATCTTGCAGACACATCTGTATTACAGTTAATGGAGCAACAAGAAGATGATAATGCTGGTGAACAGTCATTTCAAGAAGGTCGAACTTTTGGTAGTGAGTGTGTGTGTGTGTGTGTGTGTGTGTGTGTGTATCATAGAACCCTAGACAATCTGCCTCTGTTAAGTAGGTCTACACCAGGGAAATATCCAATAAGATACCTGCAGTGAAGCAGATGTCTGGATGCAGCAGAGAGGGTGGGAGACCTCTGTGCAAGGAAGCAACCCTCTCCTCTCGTCACTTGGGAGGCTGTGTGCCACAGCTACATTTGTACTAAAAATCAATACTCCACCCCCTGGCCACAGCTGATTAGACACCTAACTAAAGCTGAGTCAGACTTTCCATTCTGGGGACTTGGAATTGAGCCTCTGAGATGCTTAAAAGAAACTCTATTAGTGCTTAAACCCATTGGCCATGTAAATTCCTGAATTGATTCATAGACAGCTTGTCTGTAGAGAAGAGAATAAAGGAGATGTGTCTAGAGACAAAAGACCAAATATCCCAAGACAGGAAATAAGGAATAGTGATCTTAGCTCTCAGTGCCTTCCAAATTTGTAGTTCCAGGTACTGTGAGGTCTTGCTGTACTTCTTAACCTGGATCCATAAGACACCCCCTTTATTCTGTGCCTCTCTTCTTTAACCTAAATTGAGTGGATCTGGATCCTTATGAATGATCCCTTGTGTCAGATTCTCTAAAAGCAACCAAGTACCATGTGCCTTCCCCCTTTGTACCATACACCTAGGAAAGCCCCACACCTAGGTCAATCTACTGCCTTCTCTGAATGCAGCGGAGTACCTAAATCCTGCTAAGGAAAAAAATCAAACTAGTGAGCAGAGGAGGCCATCACAAAGCCATGGCTGTCAGCCCCAACTGTGCTCAGCAAAGCCCAGCAAGCCTTTGGTATCTTTGCTCAGTCTTCCAGTTGCCTCTTATCATACTGCGGCTTCCACGCATCTCTCTGGTCCCAGCCACAGTGACCTACTTGAAAGAGTTGCTATGCACTTCCTTAGCCCCACTGGAATATGGCTTCCACCCAAATACTCCATTGAATCTGCCCCAGAGTTACCTTCCACCCGCTTGTTGCCAAACCCCAAGGACAATTCTCAGTCCTCATATTGCCTCTCAGCATCTAAATAATAAACATCTAAAAATGCTCCACCCAGGGTGCCACGCTCTGTTCGTTTTCTTTCTCCATCTCTGATATTTTCTTCTCTGTCACCTCTTACTCTGCACATCCCTTAAATGTTGATGTTCCTGAGGCTTCTAGGTCCTCACCACTCCTAAGAGGACAGTCCACCCTGAGGGGCCTTATTTACTTCCATGCCTTGAAGGTCTCTAGGCCTCTCTGCCGTACTGTATGCTCCCAACTGCCTATCATAGACTTCTCCACCTGGACTTCTTTCTCCTCTCATGCAACCTACCCCAAACCACTTCCATTACATCTCTCCACTCCCCTCCTTCACTTGGGATATTGCCACCAAACAAATCGTTCAAACCAGGCGAGGAAACACCACCTTTGACTCCATTTCCTCCCTTACTCTCACTATGTAAGTGCTCGTGAAGTTCTATACATTTTACTTTATAAACACACCAAGGATCTGTTCACGTTCTCCATCTCTGCCACCCCTTTGTGCATTTAGGCCAACATCACCTCTCACCTGAATTGCTGCTGAGCTTTCTAACATATATCCCTGACTCTGGTCTCATTGGAAAATGTAAATCAAATACAACTTCCCAAGTTTAAAACTTTCCTATGACTCTGCAGTACTGTATGCTCCCAACTACCTAGCAAGAACTTTTCTCGGGATAAAGTCTGCTCTCTTCTCAGCTGTGCTGCGCTTGGTCAGCCCCTGGGTCGCCCTCAGCAGCTTCTCATACTCCACTCCCCATCCTGCAGCACTCTTCCTCTTGCCCTGTCACTGGCTTGCTCCCACTCCCTGAGGGGTCCTGAGCTCCCCACATCTGCTAGAGTAACTTAGGTGTCCCACTCTCACTCACCTGTCCCTACAACAACCTCCCAGAGCACCCTCTCCCTACCTCCCCACCGCAGCACCCCTCTCACTTGGTCTCAGTTCCCTTACCCTCTGGGTTCCAGGGTCTCAGTGGCAACGTCTGCTTTGCTTACTACTGACCCTCCAGTGCCTTACAAAGGGGGCACTTTTCAGTACATGTATTTCCATATGTGAGTATTCTTGGAAATGATTCTTAGTCTGATTTATTAAAGGAAAATATTAAATTTAAAAAACCATTTGAGTATGACTGATTATTATGTTGCCCCACTTGTATACACTTTGAAAAGAGCTACACTGTCTGAACATGTCTCTTAAGATCAATTATACATGGCCTTTTTTTTGTCACTTCTAGGCAAAACTTGAGAGTCAAGTCGGAAACATTTTACTTGAGCTCATAGTTATCTTTCTTGGTAATATACCTAACTATGAATTTAGAATTCAAATTTCACTTATGTTAATATGGTCATGGTTTATAGAATCAATCACTGAAAACTAAATAATTGCAAGATTATATATTTTTAAATTTAGGTGTTGCAGTTTTCCCATAACTATGGGGAGAAAAGGAAGTAAATTTAGAGGTTGTTCTTTTCCATGACTATCATCCTTCTCTTCATTTTGATTTAAACAACTTTCATTAATGCCTAAAGCATCGTTTTAGGTAATTATATGCACACATAACCATGTATTTATTATGCATATACATATCATTAATATATATATACATACATGAAGGCATACTAATAAATACAATGCTTGATGCTGAGCACAATATTACTCCTAAGAGAAGCCTTTCCAAATGAACTGAACACAAGTTTTACTTTCATAATTAAAGCGTGTTGTCTGGCACAAGCTGGGATGGCAACAGTGCCACCCCTCACTGCCCTGCTTCTCTCTACTTCTTTCTCAGAGGAGTGACTGCAACCAGGAGTCCTGGTTCTTGACTCAAGTTGGGCAAGATCCTCAGGAGCATGGAGGCCCCCATCCTGAGGGAGTTCTGAGAGTGAGTGCTAGGAGGAGGATGGGTGCAGGGCCAGACTCACTCAAGTTCAGATCTCTAGTGAGACACACAGGAGCAGTCAACCCTGCTTGACCCTTCTCGGCTTTAATTTCCTATGTGCAAAATAGGGGAAATGACAGCCAACTCTCAGGGTTGTTCTGAAAATTAAATAAGAATATGCAAAGTGGTTAGCCTAGTAGCCAACAAGAAGTAAACACTCGACAAATGGCATGCTGTAGTTTCTTGAATGCTTTTCACCAGTTTAGAATTAAAATTGCAGATAAAGGAAGAAAAATGCATGCAAAGATGAGATTTTAAGAACCCAGCCATTGGTTGCTTTGATTAAATAGAGATCAAGCTACACAGAAAATCAGTTACGGAGACAAGAAGAATAACGAACTCTTTCTATTAGGAGGAGGAGGGAGTACAGTGTTGTGCATAACTGAGAAACTCCACTTTTTATTAAGTGTGTGGTCTTAACAGCTGCCTCTATTTGAAACCTAGAGAAAAGTAGCAAGCCTTGTTATTACTGTGATTCATAAACCAAATATACCTGCAAATTAATAGCTGAGGCATAAAACAACTAAAAAATAACATTCTTATTTTAATTACTGAGTCCAAATTCTGTTTGAAAGAGAAATATCTAACTTGGGGTCTTGTTAAATAACAATGAAAAACCCCAGGATGAAATCTATACAGCCGACACTCACTTTTATGGCCTTCGTGTGTTCTGTGCTTCCTGGGGTTTCTGAAGTACTCCAAGGGTGAAAGACACCTTGGGTTGGAAGAAGAGCCTCCCTCCCTGCCAACCTCAATCCAGCTGCAAAAAAAATTCCCTGTGTTTTGGGAAACACCGGAGACACTACGGTAAGCACAAGATTTCTAATCAATCAAAGGCATTATCTCCTGAGATGGCTTGGAACAATTGAATGGAGAGCCAGAGGCCCACACAAATGCTAACCAATCATGTAGCTAGACAGCTTTCTCCCTCAGGAATTCTAAAACATAGTGAGTACCCAGCAGGTCAACGGAAAAGTGATCTGTCTTTGTGCAAGTCTTAATGTTTGGAATTCCCCCTGGGAGGTTCCAGGAAGGGAGAGTGTTGCTCAGTCCCTGCTGGTCATCATGGTCAATTCTTGATTATTAACGTGATTGTAATATGACATGTGCACAATCCCACTTCTGCTACTCTTCTGCTATCTACCTCTCTCTGAAAGAAAACACAAAAGGACGGAAGGTGATTAGCAGTGTAGGTAAAATATGACAGAAAAAGGGAGCTAATACTAAACTATGAATGCTAAAACTAACACCCGATTGCCTGTGGCACATGTGGCTCTAAAATCCTAAATCTCTATTAGCAAATCAGTCAAAAGCAGAGATTTTAAATGAAAACTTTCGTCTATCAGGAATATACACACCCAGAGTAGTTTTCCAAATAGGAATCTACAACTGGTTAATTCAGGCCAGGACCTGGGATAACAGTTTGCCAAGCTTCTTCCTAGTCTTCGAAGAAATCCCTTCTAAATGCCTAAATTCTAGTCTCTCTTCCTTAGGAAAAACTAGAGTGTAATTCTCAAGATCACAGGTGGGTGGAGAACTACCACCACAGAAGCAAATATACAGAATTCCAGGACTTGCAGGCATATCTGTTCTAATGAGGCTGTATTAAAGAAGCATGAAGAAGAGAGAGAGGAAGAGCACTGCCTTCCCCAGCTCTCCTAGGCAACTGTCTTTAAACCAACTATATTTCAGTTAATTTTACTATGCTGTATCTTGGAGTAACACTCTTTCTCAAATTTATGACATTACAATTGTTTTTGATAAATTTTAGAAACATTTAACAGGGCATGGGAAATAGAAATATCCTTTGATTTTAACTTTTCCCATTTTATTTTTCCTACCACTGAGGGCAAGCAGATTCAAAATTCTAAGACTTTTGAAAAATATAAATCTAGGGAGAGATTTTTTAAAAGCTAGGAATAAAAGCAAAAGAAAACATACCTGTAACCAGCAACAAATACATTTGCCTCAATTTTTATTAAATAATTCCTTCATTGAATTCTAACATGAAATAATTTGAATGTTAAAGATGTCATAGATTAAAAGCTGTCTTATTATTTGAGGTTGACTACAAAGAACTTCTATGTCATTTCTTATATTAAGACGAATAGCAGCCAAAAATATTCTTCAGAAAGTCTATAAGAGCATAATATTCCAATAAGAGGAAGTAAACTTTCAGAACATTCATTGATGTTGTGTTTCCAAATCTAATCCTCTAGGCATAAGCTACAAAGTTAATAAAGAGCAGATTAAAACCAACCAAAAACAAATTATTAATTCACTTTTTCCATTTCACTCTTCAATTCTTGTTTTAAATGCACTAAGAATCTCTGCTGCCAACACAGTTAAAGCCGCAGTAGTTGTAATAATCCAAAGGCTGCAGATATGTCCCAAAATGAAAGCACCATATGCCTAATTATTGAGCTAAATTCATACATGGAGTAAAACACTCTCAGCTTTTCAGTTCAAAGTATTTCTTCTGATACCCTGAAGGTGTTTCTCCAGAGTTCATTCTTCTTCTGGGCTTTTTCCCTACCCCCAAGTCAGAGTGCCGCATGACAGCAGGCCAGGAAGTCAGAGGCAACGGGACACTGATGAATGAATGAAAACCTGTTCCATTCCACACCCTCTCCATGGCTTTCCCAAGGATGAGCAAAACTTGAGTGAGGAAAACAATTTAATCAAGGCAAACAATGCATGCTTTCCTGCCACAGGAAGCAAGGATTTTGGCATCAGCAACTAAGGAGAGAAGCAGCAGCAGAAAACAACAAGATATTGGTCAATTCAGCATTACTACAGGCAAAACTTCCTCTTCTTTCCTAGAAAGAACTTCCTGAATCCTATTTGCTTACCAACTGTGTGTGTGTGTGTGTGCATGTGTGCACACTCAAGTTCATTTTACTAGGGATTGAACTCAGGGGCATTCTACCTCTGAGCTATGCCCCCAGCCCTTTTTATTTTTGAAGCAGGGTCTCACTAAATTGCTGAGGCTGGCATCAAACCTGCAATCTTCCTATCTCAGCCTCCCAAGCACTAGGATTTCAGATGTGGGCCACCATGCCCGGCTCCTACTCTTTTTCTTATTAAAAGTCCAAGCTTATTACTCCCACCAACCCCTAGCTACTAATAAATAAAAATACTTATTGAATAATACCACATGCCAGGCATTGTGCTGAGAGATTCACATACATTTTCTATTCAAATTCTTATTAATAATTTTGCAAAAGAGAATTGTTAGCCTCACGTCACAGGTGTGGAAAGAGAAACTCAGAAATGTGTCTGTTCCGGCATACTGCCTCATAGTCTAAATAGGTTGTAAAGAATTTTGGTTATCTCCTTATGTAGTTCCTCACACTGTTTACATTTAAGATAATTAACTTTCCATTGTCAGATTATGGGTTATGAATTTACGGGATAGGAAAGGTGTCTCTACTTCTAGGGGTTCTGAAATCAGAATGAAGGAAGGCAACCTATGCCCATGAAATTATTAAATAGTCCAAAGACAAATAATAAATGACATGGGAATCTGGAGAAGGGAAAACTCAGTAAAGGCTAAGAATATAGGATGAGCTTCATAGGAACATGGAATCTGAGCAAGTGAGAGGACACTTTTTGAGAGGAATAAAGTAAACAAGGTGAAATCCTAAAATAGGATTTGTGTTTTGGAGACAGTAACTACACAAGTTTAGTGAAAGTAGAATTCTTCTTCATGGTGACTCAAGAAACAAGCTGAGGCAGACATACAGAAGTCACTGGATGCCAACTAAGGAGCTGTGACTTTTAGAGCACTGTTCTGCAAACTGAAGTTGCTGGACCAGCATCAACATTGCCTGGGAATACATTAAAAAATGCAATTTCTGTGGCCCACCCAGACCCACTGAATAAAAACTCTAGGGACAGAGTCTTGCAGCCTATGAACACACCCTCCAAGGGATTCTGATGCATGTGAGTTTCAATCACTACCTTACAGGAAATGGAGGACCACTCAAACTCTTAACACAAGAGAAGTGGTATTTTAGGAACTATTTAAGTGGTATTTAAGTTAACTATTAACTTAATAGTTAACTGCAAAATGGATTGGAAGACAGATCATCTGCAAATAAAGTTTACAGAACCTCTGCCATGCAATTATTTATGAGACAGTACTTTTCAGGAGATACAATATTAAGCTGTGAAAGAGAAGACCAAAGTTCTTTCTCTCTCTCAAAATATCATACAAAAAACATGCTTACAAAATTCTGATTTCTCTAATGGAAAAGAATATCTAATCCATGACTTTTTAACTCAGTGTGGTACTGGAAGCATTACTTATTAAAATGCCTTTTCTCAAAAACTTTTACTGGAATGGAAAAGATTTAAAAAACAAATTTAATTAGGTGCATAATGTAAAAAAAATTGAAATATAAGAAAAATGACAGCTCACTACATATAGTACATGACTCTAAAAAATAATAAGCAGAAATGAATGAAGACTCCCTCTAATTTAAAAATCACGTATCTGAAAAACAAAATGCTGGATATAATATAAAGCAGACTGACTTTTCAGCAGAACAACATAAGTTTTTTTATTCAAGTAAGTGCTGACCTTTAAAGAAATCTCACAATTATCTACATTTATTTCAGGGATGCTACATTTATGAAAAGATTTTTTTATGAACCACTTTCATAGCCAGTTTACAAGTCATATAAGAAAACAAATACCATTTTCGTTTTAGAAATCATTCTGAAAAACATATTTAAAACTGAGAAAGGTCATTTTCTACATGTATTACTTTCTTTATTCACTAGATCATATTCATAAGACTTTTGACTGCTGTTTAATTAAAAAAAAAAAAATCAAGTCACCCTAAAAGGACAATGGCTTGTAGCCCATGTGTACACTCAGGGAAAGGTGCCTGACGCCCTTTTGGAATATGTGATTAATTAAAAGATTCCAAAGAAGCGTGACACCCTTTTGGAATATGTGATTACTTAAAAGGAACTTAACCTGGGTACCTCCTGCCCATGTGTTAATTTACTAAGCCCTATTATGGGCAGGGCCTAGAACTAGTGGCCCAGTGGATAGGTGGAGGAACAGGGAAGGCTGTTCTTCCTCCTCTTTCAAAATGATAGTTTAGGAATAGATCGATGAGCCCATGTCATAAAAATTCTATATTCCTGGAGGTAGAGAAAAAATAAGTACTTCTAACCTATATTTTATTAGTAATAGGATACTAAATAAATCATAATTTTATTCACTCTAACTGCTAATGCAGCTTTCAACAGTAGTTAATAAATCATCTTCATTTTCTATGTTCCTCAAATCCATCCCTGTCCCCTTTTAAAGCTACTGAGTTCTTCATTACACATTCTATGTTAAGTAATCCCAAAAGGATTAAATAATGAAGACTAGCCAAGTGCTTGACATGAGTGAATGTACACAATTCATTAAATACATGCCAATTATAAAATACCCTTTTTACTGCATAAAGTTCCCTTTAACTTAATAAGTATCCCTTATAAAATTGCTGATGTGGCCTGATAACTCCTTGGGTCACAATACGGACTGTTCAGGAAGTGTAATTATAAGCTGAAAACCTGTAGTTGACTAGATAGAACATTCGACACTGCCAGTTGACTCCAAAAATAACATGCCTCAGAGATCAGCATCTTAAATATTCTAAAATTACTATCATCTCAAACCACGATTTATAAAAATAATATAGTACATTTATGTCAATCGTTATTCATCATGTTAACACAGTCTCAAAGCCAAATTTAAATAGTTCTGGTGTTTGGCAGATTTTTACAAACTAACCAAGATCAGAATATAAACACATTTTGAAACGTGCAACTCTTAGCTATCCTAAAATCATGACCAAAAACACTTGCTTTGAAGGAATTGGCCAAAACTAAAAAATACTGGAGCCCAAACTTCATAAACAAATCACACTTTTCTTTCAAAACAAAGTACCTTAGACAAAAATGCATATTTAACCTATTTAAAACATCAAAGGTTTCTAACATACAAAAGATTTAGCCTGGCCATTCAAACATAAGAATGTACATTGCTATGAAATGTTATGAATGGTGTCTTGATTCATTTTTTCTTTAGGAATTCAATTTTTTAAGAACTTGCCATTTTTTTACATAATTAAGATTATTTCTGAAATTTTATTTGGACTATAATTTTATTTGGAAATTTTATTTGATCTTCAAGTATGTTCTGAAAATATCTGGAAATCATCCTGATGAGTTCTACACAGAGGAAGACCCTCCCCACTTTCCCTACATAACAAGCTAATACCTTTCTCAAGGAGCTGATGAAAAATCCCAACTATAACTTAAAGATGAAATGAGCTCACTAGGTCTTAGCTAAGAAAAAGTGGGCCTTCCCAAGTCACTTGCTAAGAACTATCAACAGAGACTATTTTTTATCCTAGGTGTCTAACTCAGGGAAGAAGTTAATTTTGTAGTAACTTTTTTTTTGTTTAAATAAAACCCTATCTATTGCTTTAAGACTTGGTTTCCCTTAGGAGCCCACATCCATCCAGCCAGCTGGCCAGAGCTATCTGCTCTGATAGCTCACTAGTTAGATAGTCAAGGTCTGCCTTCTTCCCAGTTCTGCTTTTAAACTTCCTTATTCTAACAACCCACAATGATAAATTCCAACTAGTCAACCAACACAGGAAAAAATATTGAACAAAGAAAGGCAGATTAAAAATACAAAACACTGTTTCATCCCCTAAGACATTTATAAAGATTCAGTAGACTACACTCATTATTTCACAGGTGGGAGTACAACTGCTTTTTGAAAAGCTATCTATCAAAATGCAAAACTATGGTGTTTAGGTCCATTCATTCTTACTTCTAGGAATTTCAGGAAAAATCCTATCTTCAGGGGTGGGGAACAATGAAAAGTGAGATAAAATTACCAAAACAAAGGTATTTATCATAACATTTTTTAGTTAAAAAAGAAAATAACCTAAATGCTTAGTTCCAAGAAAATAAAGCATGAAAATTCTGTTTTATATGTTATGTTGTCATAAAATGATATTAAAAAGCAAATGAGAGGAGCTGGGTGTGGTGGCACACGCCTGTAATCCCAGTACTTGTGAGGCTAAGACAAGAGGATCACAGGTTCGAGGCCCTCAGCAAGTTAGTAAGAGACCTGTTTCAAAAGCAAAAATAAGTTTGGGCATGTAGCTCAGGGGTAGAACGCCCCTGGGTTTAATCCCCAGTAAAAAGAAATAAAGAAAAGGGGTGGGGGGGGGGAATAGAATGGGGACTGGTAGAGCAAGCCTGAGGGAATGCTGACCCTTCTTTGACTGAGTGATAGGACTGTGAAGAGTTGTTTTTCTTTTTTCTACTTCTGTGTGTTTTTGGAATTTTCTTTCCAAAGCAGACATTAGTTTACAATGAAAAAACCACAATGCAGGATACCAGCTCCTTCTACGAACCTACTTTCTCCCTTGCTAAGACAAATATCAATGTACAATGCTTTTTGCTGAGCATCTTTGGTGATATACCTTTTATAGCACCCTTCTAGAAGGGTGAAAGGGCGAAATTTCAGGCAGCTGCAAATGAGATTTTGAGACCAGACACTCACCCTGTGCTACCTTAATCATTTTACAGGTCTATTCTTTTTCTTATGCCCTGATAAAAATAATGCAAAGAAACCCATCCTTTTAGTAGCTTCAGCATGTATCTTCCTGTAAAAAAGGAACCAGGGTCAGAAAATCATGTCCCAGACCTCAGCTCAGGAAGTTGGATGGCCATCCCCAACATAGACCAGAAGCATTTCTCTGAGACCTTCTTGTCCCGTACAAGGATGGAGTGCTCAAGGGACCTGAAAAGATCATTCATTGAGGAAAGGCATAGGTAGAAGTGGAGACTCCAACAGTAGCTCTTGGTCTTTTGATGGTGTGAGTGCCTGAACCAGTTGCTCAGGAGCATCTATATATCAATTACTCCCACACCCTTTCCTATAAACTACTATCATAGGTAAACAGGATTCCCTGCTAATGCTGCAACAAAGGTTGTTTCAGAATGTGACCTGCTACATTAATAAACCACCCTCCCAGATCCTGGCATCCTTCATCAGTTTTGCATCTCATTTCTATCCCTTCTCCCCATACCAAATTCTCACACTAAATACCCCCAGACGAGGGACTGGAGACAGGACAACCTAGTGGAGACTCACCTATAAATACATGACAAATGCAAACCGAGGTTGATATAACATGGTCCAAGTTTCACTTGTATAAAAAATGTATTGGAGAGGAACAGCAATCAGAAAGCAAAAGAGCAAATCAAGGGCTTTTGGTAAGTCTGAGAACTAGGGAGACAATGGACTGGCAAGATAGATTGTGTGTGTGTGTGTGTGTGTGTGTGTGTGTGTGTGTGTGTGTGTGTAAAAGGGATTCATTTTAATAAATACAAAGACTACTTGTGCCTTTTAATTTTATTATCTCTGTTCTGAATTTTGTGAGGACTGCTGGGCTCTGATGTACCTAAAGCAACTGCCAGAGTGTTCAACAGAGGACAGCAGTGACTTTTAAATGCTCTTAAACCTTAATCTCATTTGGTTTTCTTTCAAGTACTTAATGATCACAGAAGTCTTTATCAGGACTCCCTGGGGTTGGGGCACTACTACCACATTCCTCAAAGCAGAGGAATTAAGGCAGTATTGCTTTCTTAGGCAAAACCTTCCCAAGCAAAGCAGCTCCTTCTCTCTCCAGGATGTTCTCAGTGGAACTTGTCCCCATTGGCCTGCCATTCAGGGACGAGGAGGGAGAAAGGGTGGCCAGCCAGTCTCCAAGAACACCTTCTCTTTAGAGTCAGGATTATCACAGGGTGATGGGGCTTAGACATAAGCAGAAATTCCTTGCTCCATCCTTTGTGTGCTGGGGGGAATCTCAGGCAGTCACAGCTCACTGGGCCCTGTTGCTTATACGTAAGATGAGTACTGGACCTGACATGTCAATATATCCAACTCAATGTGAAACTCTCAAAAAGGCCAAACTCTCTGAGCTACAAAATACAATAGATACAGGCAAACTTAACAACTGACAGAGTAAGCTCTGGTTATAGGATTTACCATAATCATATAACTTTTGTTAAGTCTTTAAAAACATTTCTCCATAGACAAAACCGGTTAAATTTCACTACTCATTCTATCTTGAGGAACAATTTCAATGCTTAAGGAGATAACTGTGACTACTCTGAGAAGACGGCATATCAGAACAAGCACATGTGACTACGAGAAAGAGACAAATTAATTCTTTCACGTGTATTTAGAAGTATATGCAGCAACTGTAATTTTAAGGATACTTGAGGTTTTTTGGAATTTGGCAGGAATCTGAGAAAATCAAAGTTACACAAAGTAGCACAATAAAAATCAGAACTACTAAAAGATCATTTTGATGAATTATTAATGCATTTCCTAAAGCAGCAAAAATAATTTTAACTATTTTTTATAGCCTTTTGAAACGTCATTACCCACTTTTCTCACTTATTAAACAGAATGTGGAAAAACATAATCTTGGCTTGATGGGTAACCAGTGACTATAATAAGTAGCATTTATTGTGTACCTACTGCATGCCTGACTCAGTATCTGAGAGAGTGGGTACCATTATGATCTCCACTTTTCAAACAAGGAAACTGAAGCTGAGAGAGTCAATAAAATTTACTGAAGGTCACAACACTAGTGAGTGGTACATGCCAGATTCAGACACATGTAATCTAAGTCCAGAACCTATTCTTCCAACTGCCACATGACTGCAGATAGGCAGGGTACCCAAACACAATCAGGATCTACGTAGAGGGAGAGAGTGGCCCATCTATTGGTATGGTTTTTAAATATATGTCTACATATTTTAAAAAACATAGTCCTCTCAAGTTAGCTCTCAATTCTTCTGTTGCCCATAGCGCAATATCACAAGAGCACTGGTATTTATAGTTTGAAAGAGCTCCCTGAAGTCATCATACCCCTCTTCTCTGGGCACCCCCATATACCTTTCTTATATAGTGTAACTCTTTTCCTTTCTCCCTTTCTTCTCTTCTAAACTAATGTTTGCTTCCTGCAGAGATCTGATAAAAAGATGAGAGAGAAAAATGTCATATCAAATCTTCCCTGGGTGGCTTTAAAACGGAGAAGTCTTCTAAATCATTCCACTAGTGAGATGCTAAGTACTTACTAGAGTAAGTACTATAGAGATCAAAGCTATAATATTGTGGTATTATATTTGTTTTGTCCTCTACATTAAGGTCTGCAAATAATGAATATGGACAGTTAATATACTTTTTTAGAGTCTTTTTAGGAGGCAAGCTGTGTAGGGGATAATGAGCAATACTCACTAAGGATCGGAACTTCCATTCTCAACTTATCTCTGCCACTAATTGGTGATATGGTTTCCAGAACAATCTTAGTGTGCTGGTTGCTGGGTTATCTGTAAGTTCTCATTCAGATATAATACTTTTCTTTTTTTGGTGGTACTAGAGGTTGAACTGAGGGATGGTCCACCTCCAAGATATACTCCCAGGACTATTTTAATTTTTATTTTGAAACAGGGTCTCGCTAAATTGCTGAGGCTGGCCTCTTATCTCTGTCTCCCAAGTACTGGAATTACAGGTGTGTGCAATTATGTCCAGTTTAGCAAGAATACTTTTCAAGTTAGAGCCTATGTTTAATTTTGAAAAGCTAAGATTTAAGGCTATCACTTTTATGGCATATTGTTGGTAACTGAGGAAAATAATTTGCATAGTATGTGTAAAGGGCCTTTTAACAGGAGGAGGATTACAGGTAGTTCAATTACTAAACACTAAGTAAGCAAGGCACTAGGCTAAGAACACAGGGAAAAGTCAAAACTTGCTTTCCCCAAAGAAAGAATCTCTTCCTTAAACTTTTAAACACAGGCTCCATCTTTATCATTTTTATCTACTTAGAGGACAGATCATTTGCCCATCATTTCACAGTATCTCTGGATCTCACAGTCACTGCTCCTATTCTGATCAATCTAAGCTCATCTTTGGCAAACACATACATATTTATGATTTTATAGGGTATAAATTAAAAGGCCACAGGTACTCTACTGGGCTAGGATGTGTGAATTCCTGTGCAATTCTGATTCCCCCTAGATACTGAACCTTACTCCCTCACACGGATCTGTATCTATTCTGTCCTATGACCTTGAAACATATGCTTAAGGCTCACTTTAAAAAAGAATATATAGTACCATAGCTTCTGAAATAACTGATACGTACTACCAAAGCTTATGAAATAATATAACTGAAATATACAAGTTCTTCAGTGAGTTCAAACATAGTCAGACCTCATACAAAGGCACTTTTTACAAATGCATTACTAGGATCGATTTCTCAGGATAGTTTAGTTTATTAGCTTTCCCAAGAAATATAGATGCACTGATTTGAGAATGCATGTTTTCAGCCTCCTTTCATATTTTAACTAGGTCCTAAGTACTATGGACAACTCTTTTATATGAACCTTAGGAGGGAGACAGAACACTTCCCTTGGAGAAATTATCAGCAGCTTACAGAGAATTAAGCTGAACATAATCAACTACCTGTTAACAATCTTTTTTTGCTTTTGTATATTAATGATCAATCGTCAGCATGTACTCCAGTACTTACACTGTTGAAATCTTATCTACTTGTTGAAGAAAAAACCATTTCCAACACTCCATTCCCTTCTTGCTCTGGTGAAGGGCCCCTGACCTGAGTGGGTCAGTCATGCAACGGCCTCTGTCATAGCCTTGGTTCAGTGTGGTGTGTGTTCCAGAGCTGCAATAGACTGGACAAGCCAGCCAAGGAGGCTAAGCTCCTTGAGTCAAGTCTTCAAGTTGTCACTTTTATTACTTTGTAAACAGTGTTTCCACACCACTAACACTACCCATAAGAGAACCTGGAGAGTCAAGTTTCAAAGTAAAATGTTTTACTTTGAGTCTGTCAAGGTAGATTATTCCCATATCAGATCCTAACCAAAAGGATTAGTGGTCAACATGACTTATATACTGTTCTCAAAAATACATATATATGGCTAGTGTAAAATATAGGAAAAAAAATGTTAACCATTAGCTAACATGGAAATTTTCTTTATATTATGATTATACAAATAAGTCTGGAATAAAAAAGTGAGGACTTCTTTTGAGAAATTTAGAAGAAAATTGTGACCCCCACAGCTGATGGGTCCCAAGGTTGCCAACCTGCACAACCCCCATCCTCTCTTACGTTGGTAAGGACTTCAGTCTGACAAGGGACAATTTGTCTCCAGCCTCTATTACTCAGAATTCCCTATAATTCCAGGAAATGGAAAAATAAAATATTCATCCTCCAAATTGGATTAGGGCCCAAAGCCTAAAGGATAGGACAGGCCCATTGTGTAGTCACTCCCCTTCAAAAAAAAAAAAAAAAAAAAAGAGCTAAAAATACTTAATTTTTAAGACGAGGAGGAGCAAAAGGAGAAATGGACTATTTTCTAAAAACTCCATGGCGCTATCTTAGCCTCTGCGCTTCATTATTCTAACACTGCCTTTTAAAGCTAAGGACAACTTAAGTACAACTTAAGATGATCCAATTCATGAAAATAAATAGGCACTCTGTATGCATTATAAATTCCAGGGAAATTACAGAGTAAAAGTTTTCACAGGGATGAAGTAAAGAAAATCTTAATTTGAAATTTTACATCAAAGATTTACCATCCACCAAATTAGTAGTGGAAATCACTTAACAGTGTGTGTGTGTGTGTGTGTGTGTGTGTGTGTGTGTGTGAAGGGCACTAGGCAATGTCTTATTTGAAATTAACTATCTCCCATAAGACACAAACATGTTAAAAATCTACTACAGTACCAGTAACACAATTGGGTCAGCCTAATGAAAAATAGTATTAACTGCCTTTGAACTAAATTTATAAAATCTCTCTCTCAAGGCAGAGATCCACAAGTCCATGACAAGAAGCTCATACTTGGACTTGGACCTGAATCAAAACATGTATGTTAAGTCTAGTGCCTCATTCCCAACAGGCAATCATTCTTTCCTCTCTAAATTCAAAATGCTCGCCACATTCTCTTAGAGCAGTATGCATTACTTTTTAATCTTATTTTATTGGTTTACAAAGGAATACATCTGCTTGAACTAATCTGATGGGAAATAATTCCTGCTGGCCTCTAACTACTGAAGCTCTAACCCTGCTGGCTATTTTGGGTTCTTAGAACAACATGGACTTCTAAAGAACACATTTAATTCCATAACTTTCTGCAAGACTGGGTAATTTCAGAACATCTAGGTCCACTGTTGGCAGCACATTTTCAAAAGAGGCAATGTAAATTTCCTTTACACAATAAATTAAGGCCTTTTGGTTGAGAGACAAAGGTAGATCTAACAGATGGATACGCATACGGTTAATACATCCTCCTGAATAGCCTGCTATGGTCCTACTGCTTCGGCTCTAAAAGCTCCTTTAATCACTACAGGTCAATAACAACAGATTTTTAATATCGGTGCATCTTTAGTGCTTAAAATCTCTTACCAGACAATTGTGACCTGCACTAACTGGCAACTCATATGAATGTACAGGCCTGGAATGTGTGAATTACTCTCTTCGGATTTAAGGCAGATACATTCACTTTGGACTAATTTCCTATGGTTTGGGTTGGATATTTTTAAGAAGCTGGGAGATGAAGGTGAGAGACTGTCTGAAAAGAGTGTACAGAGCTTTGTTCCATCCTCCTGGTTTGGTGATACTGACGGGATTTTATGAAGAGAAATTGCTAGAGAGAAGTGTTCCGGAGAGTAGAATCCACCCCCCCACACCTCCCAGCCTGGGGTCTATGCCTGAAGAAGGGCAAAAAGGCTAAAGGACTATCAAAGAAAGCTATGTGCATGGGGTGAAGGCATTCTTTCTAGAGTAAACTAAAAGGGACCCAAATCCACTGTAACTTGCTCAATTAACGGCTTAACTAAATTCATCTGGTCTTACATTAATGGCACAAATTCTATGATAATCAGTCTGCCTCCACTCTGCAGCGACTTCAGCTAAATACCTCTAAGATCACCTGGGAATTCTGTTTACTCTCTGAAACAGGAAGCTTCCTTTCTCAAATACCAACCCTGTATCAAAGCACAAAATTTACTTTCACAGAGACCGTATCATTTTAATAAGCAGGAAAAAAATTACTGTCATTCATAGTGTGTTTTACAAAACCCAATCAAGATTTGGGATGACATGCTTTTAATATGCTTCCTACAGCTCTGGGCAAAACCCAGGCTGGCACAGTTTCACACAGGGGAGCAGCCTTAGAAGGAAACACATCCAAAGAGAGCCTGCTGACAAGTGACAGGGAGGAAGTTCCAGCTTCCTGATGCAAGTCCTGACTTGGTCACTAACTGGTCTAAAACTCAGGGCCCTTCAATTTTCATCTCTGAAATGACAGCCTGAAGTGATTTAAGGTCTCCTTCAGCTGTAAGCTGGACCTGAACTAATCGCACATTACAAAGTCTAACTGAAAATTACAGGAAAAAAAAATTACAGAGGACTTATCAAAGTTCATATTTGTCCTGGGCTAAGTTTGTCAACATTGTGCTGCTATGGAGGCAAACCTGTTGCATCACATGGAATACCCTACTTCTGAGGGTGCACTAGAAATACAAGAGGCACTCGATGGGGCTTTTTAAATTTTCATCTTTTGAAAAAGTAAACAATAGTACCCCTCTTATGAAGGGAAGTTCTCAAGTTTCACCTTTACAGTTTAGAAGTGCACTCAGAATGCCACCTGGCAGAACTGGGCCACATGACTGAATGCTGGGAGCTCGGGCTTGCTGTTAGAACCTTTTCATCACGCGTGATTGATGCGTTGCGTTTACAGACTGGCTTCACTTTAAAGCCACCTCCAAGCCACGTTGGGGTGAGGGGGGGGTGTTGTTAAGTTCCCTCACTGTGGCCGTTCTCGGAGACGATTAACCAACCGTGTGCCAGCCAGTGGAGGTCTGTGTACCACTTGCCCATGCATTCACACCTACCTGGTGGCTTAAGCTCACCACAGCGTGCAAGTTAAAAGAAATGAGATTCAATTGCAGATCCTAACAGGGTACATTTACTGTTATAAAGAAAAACGAAAGAGCCTTTGACACAGCACCTGGTAGGAGAGGAAACCCTCCATCTCCTCCTACCCCTGCACTTAATGTTGCAGTTCTAAGAGTTTCAAAGGTCGACTGCTTCTCACTAAGAAAACACAGCCAGCTGGGAGGTTTTCTGGCACCCTGTACTCACCTCTCTGATCTTTGCCCTCTTCTCCCGGACCGAGGGGTCGGCGGGCTCCCGGTTCTCCACCCCGATGGGAGGCACGAAGTCTATGTCCGGTAGCCCCCTGAAAGCCGACTTGTCACGCAGCTGGTCCTGGGCTACCTTCTCCTTCTCCAGCAGGATGTCTCTCTGGATCTCCTCGGGCAGCTTCTGCAGGGTCTCCTTGGCTTCCCTGAGAGCCCGTTCGTGGTTTTCGCGGATCCTGGCCAAGTTGTCCTCCAGGGCGGCCTCGGGGGCCCCGGGCGCGCCCTCCTCATGGTACCGGGCTCGCCCCTCCGCCGCGTCCTCGGCGCGCGCCCCGGGCCCGGGCTTGTGGTCCGCGGGCGGCTGCAAGGCGGGGTTAGAGTGGAACAGGACTCCGCTGAGCAGCTTGGAGGAGTCGGGAAGGAAGAAGATCGCCCCGAAGCAGAGCGTGATGAAGGCGCTAAACACCAGCAGCAGCACGAACTTCTCCGTCAGGCGGAAGGCGGCGGGGCCCGACCCCTTCCTGCCACCGAGCCCCCCGCCCAGGCCACCGCCCAGGCCGCCGCCCACCGGGCTGCTGAAGAGCGGCAACAGGCCCCCCACGGGCATCGCTCCCGCCGCCGCGGCTGTCCAGTCGCCCGGCGCCACGCCGCTCAGCAGCCAAACTTCGCCGCCGCCGGGCGTCCGCGGCTGCGGGGCTGGGTCCTGCGCATCCAGGCCGCCCAAACCGCTTGGCCGGACGGCGGGTCCCTCCCGGGGCAGCAACTCCCCGCCGGGTCTTCTCCCCGGGGTGGATCCTGTGGCCAGCAAGCACGCGCGACAGCTGCAGCCCCTGCTGGGAGAGAAAACAGTAAAACACGGTTATTGCGGAACAATGATAAAGTTTCCAGCGGGTCCCCGCCCTCCGCAGCCCCGCGAGCCGCAGGACAGCTCCCCTGCGCGGAGACCCGGGGCCAGCTCTGGGCACCGCCCTCGGAGCCCACTCTTTGGACTTAAGGTGAAGTTTCCAAGCGCCGGGGGTGGCGGGTGTTTGGCGCACACCTGAGGCAGGACTGCTGGCGGACACCTCCGGGAGAGGGCGGCGCACCTCCGAGCAGCCAGGGAGCGGCGTGGGTGGGGGGCTCGTCAACTTGGCCGGCTCCCCATCTCCAAGCGGAGCCCAGCTGCTCTTCCAGGCGGCGGCGGAGCGAGCGGCCCCGCAGCCCCGGCTCAGGTGGGCGAGCGCGCCCAGCCGCGGGCACGTAGGAGCGAGGAGGGCGGCACGATGCCCTCCGCCTCGGCCCCGCGAGCACTAATATCACTGCCGGGCTCCCGGCGGTAGGAAACGAGGGCGGTGACGCGTCCGCAGAGTGACAGCGCGGCCGGGCCAATCTTGCGCCGCCCAGGGTCCCGCGGGGGCGGAGCCGAGGCGGGGAGGGGGCCGTGCGGGGCGGGGAGTTTACGGGAAGCGCAGCCTCGCGGGGGCCCGGCCGGGGGCGGGGAGGTCGCGAGGCGGGTCCGAGCCGCGGCGGGGAGCGGGTCAGACCCGCGTGGAGGCCCGGGGCGGAGAGGTGGCCGGCGGGGAGTTCGTTCTCCCTCGGGCTCCGGTCCGGCTCCGGGAGGCGCTAGGTCCTGGAGTGCCCGGGAGACGCCAGGGTTGACGCGGGACCTCCGCTACCCCCTTCCCCGGGACCGTACCCAGGGGTCCGAGGCGCGCGTGGAGGGGTCCCGGGAAAGGCAGCGGATCGCAGGGAACTAGGTCGTTCTGAAGCGCGTTTGTTCTCCAATTACCCTGTTTTTACTCAAGGCAAGAATTCCCGGTACCTAGTACCAGTTAAAGCCAAAGTCTGCGATCCTGAGAGCTTTTGGGCTCTCTAGTCTATCTGACTAACATCCTTTCACATCCTCAGAGACAAGGTTTTGTGGTTGCTTAGGACTTCTATGCACCTTCTCCCCCTTGGAAAAAAAAAAAAAAAAAAAAAAGTTCTGTGCCTCCTCCACCCACCCCCACTTTCGAAATTCATTTACCTCATAGCAGTTGGTCAAATTTTCCATTCAAAGAAGACAGTTTTATGCTGCCAGAGCTTCAAGCAATAAATTGAACACTGTTGAAATTAAGTCTTGGATCCGACTACTTCCAGCGAAGTGAAGGACTTGGTCCAATCGAGATTGCTTTCCAGACAGCCTTACAGTATTTGATATCTCAGGGAATGTCATGGAGACTGGCTCCACCTCCCATGACATCGCATAGAATGGCCCTGGCCCGTGCTGATACCACACAGAACGACTTTAGAACCCAATTAGTACACTCCCTTACCCCGGGGCGGGGGGAGGGGTGGGGGTGGAGGGCAGGCAGCTTTATTTTCCGAAATGTGTTCTTAATTCCCCTGTTGCTCCCATAATAAAGGGTTATCAGAAAGGAAAAAGTTGACCGACTTCCATTACTGAAAGAGGGTTTATGGCAGCCTTATTTTATCCTCATCCTTCTTTGGAAACCTGGTTAGCTCTGCTTCTGCTTGTTGTGTTCTAACAGGAAACAGCTGGCACCTTTCAGGAAGGTGCCCACAATACAGTTGTTTTCAGGTGTTAAACTGTATGAAAAAATAGAAAACTAAATCAGAAATCCTATTGCAATTTTTACTTAAGGATTACTCTTAGCCACATTATTTGTTATAATTGTTTGGGGGTTTTATTTTACTATTTATGTATTTACTTTTGTAAAATAAGCCAGTCATATAAGATTCTTGTCAATAGGAAGCTATGGTTTGATAAAGCCGACTTATGGCTTGGTTATTTTGATACCTGCTATGAAATTCTATGCCCAGAAGAGTGCAGCATATCCAAGCAGGGTAGTAAATTTAGGATTGAAAAATAAAACAATAATGATTTTTTTTAATGATGGAAGGGTAATTTGTGTTTAAAACTGCATTTGTAGAATGTAGACAGGCAAAAAGCTTGAACTGCTATGAAAAAATATTATTTGTTTCCAACATCATCTTTAAAATTGAGTTAACTCATGGATACATAGATGACAGATAGATAGAAATGGGGGCTTATTACCCAAGAAGCTCACTGCTTTCAGAGCATTTCTCTCCATTTTTTGTAATGATTTATTATTTTTAAAATTACCTTTTAAGAATAGAGTTGCTTTTATAGCTACAGATATATTTAGTAACTTTAGCTTTAAATTAATGCTACTATATATTCCAGAGAAGTAATAAAATCTACTTTTTAGTGCATGTTAAAATGGTGAATGAAGGAAAGTTATAACCTAATTCCATTTTTAAACTCTAATTTGGATACCAAACCAGTTTGGTATTTGACCTACTGCTTGTAGAAAACATTTAAAATTTACTACTGAGATTTAAGGATAATTTCTCTGTAAGAACTTTAAATTTGATTTATTTATGTCATTTCTAAATCTTTTATTAGAGTGATGGCTCTTTTAACTCTTATGAAGCTTATTTTAAGATTTTTTTAATTATTTGTATTTCTTGTGAGACAGAGGTTTATTGTGAGTGAAGCCTGGCCTGAGCAATTTATTAAGCAAGAATTCGCTTGCGTGGTTATTTATACGTACATATTCAAGAGTTGCAGTCTGTAATAGGTGGGAGGAGAACTACATAAGAATGCCCATATCTGGGCAAGGTAAACAAAAATAATTCTTAAGAGACATACAAATCAAATCAACATGCAAACCTCTTTAAAATAACCATGCAAAGCCCTGTACATGCACGTTAAGAGAGGGAGTAGACAAGAGTCAACAAATGAAAATGTGCATATTGTAGAAGCAAAACCTGATGCTTCACCTTGACTTCAGTGCTACAGAACACTTCATATTCTATTGTTGAAAAGAAATGTTTTATGTCCTGAGATAAATAAAAAATAAAAATGACTGGTTCTGGTTTCTCAAATCATAAAATCTTGACTCTGTCCCATAAGTTCACATGCCCCAGCCTTACCTACCTGAAGAAATGCCATGATCTTAGCAAGTACAGTAATTGTGATAAAATTGCTATTTTCTCATGAGTAATCTAATGCAAACTTGACAACCTTAGTAAAGTTGTAGAAATTGGTCTTTTTAAATACTTGCTGTGCTTTTCTACTTCACTAGCCAGTCCTTCTGAAGTAAGACCTTTTGTAGGTTGCTTGTAAACTTAATTCTTCCTTTTTTCCAAAGCTTAAATCTCTGTGTCATCCTTTGACAATGTGGGCATGTTGGTGCATATCTTTTATCCTAGTACTGGGGAGTCTGATACAGGAGGATTGCTGGCCAGCAGTGCACAGTAAGTTATTAAGACCCTGCATCAAAATAAAAAATAAAATAGGGCAGGAGGTGTGGCTCAGAGGTAGAACACCCCAGCATTCAATCCCCAAAACAACAACAATAACAAAAGATAAAATTTTTAGAATCAAGTAATTAAAAAAAAAAAAACAGTTGTAGTCAGAGATACCGCCCCAATGTACAAAGGAATCCCCAATTTATTTGGCTACTTGAATCCCACTATTTAAAAAAAACTTAACAAAGGGTAGATTTAACTTTTACATTAACATATCTAAAGTGAAATATAATAATAATGAGCAGGATTATGGAAGAAAATTGGCAATATTTTAATAAAGCTGTCAAGTTAATAGTTTATAAACATTGTTACTTTCTCAAAAATTAAAGTGAAGAAATATATCTTTAGTGGGAAATTTCTAGAAGGTACTAGGGAGAAATTTATGAAAGAATTCTTTTGAGGGTTTTGTTCTCTGATTCAAAAATAAAAAGTAATATAATTAAAGAAATTAATTTGGTCTACACATATAGTGATTACTGAAATTTTCCAAGTTCAGCTTCCAATAGAAAAATCTTTCAAGACAGGTATGGTGGCATATGCCTGTAATCCCAGTACTTGGGAGGCTGATGAGGATCAACCCTTTGCAACTCAGTGAGACCCTGTTTCAAAATAAAAGGGGTGGGGGGGATAGCTCACAGATACCCATGAGTTCAACCCCCAGTAACCCTTCTCCCTCAAAAAATCTTTCTATAGGGGATTTTCTAATTGTTTTCAAATTCCAGGTCAGGATAGGTTTTTGCTTTTATTTTTAAATGTAATATGCAAAAAAAAATTTTTTTATTGTAAGCATTAATACTGAAATCACAATACTTCAATGAGCAGCTCTAAATTTTACTTTAAATTCAAGGTAGGAATTTAAACTGACATTTTTAGGGGTTTTTTTGTATGTTTGTTTAGCCATCCATAATATTAGTACTCAAATTGGAGTCTACATTCATATCTGCAACACCCTGTTTTTTCCCTTTCTCATCTTACTTTGGAGCTGCTTGAGTAGCAGATTGTTTTCATAGAACTCCAATCACCTTTGGGGAGGGGAAGGGAAGGAATGGCTGTCAGGGGCTGAATCCACGTTTCCTTTGTCCCTGAGGGATCCTGTAGAAAGATTATGTTTTTGTTATGCATGCTCATTTCATAAATATTAGCAGTCCTCAATTTGAAAACATTGCATCCCACAAGTATTCGTGAACTGGCCTTTTGGAACTTTCAGAGCATTTTCTCTCCATAGAAACAAAGTTGTAAATGATACATTCTGGCTTGCCAGCCTCCTCTACAAAGACCTGAACCCTAGGGAATACTACAGTGTTTGGGGGTGGGGGGGAATACTGTTGCAATGCTAGTAATCAAAATAGCATTAAATTAGAAAGCATTTTATTCATCTTGAATGTTGGAACCTGAGAACAAACACTTATTTGAAAGAGAAGACGAAATGATAGCTTCAAAAAGGTTCCAAATCAGCTTTCTAGGTTGGAAAGATGTATGAAAGTTCTTGGGTGTAGGTTTTCTTCCCCATGCATACTTTTCTTTTGGTTTTAAGAATATCACTAAGTACTATTCTTATGATATGTTTTGGCTTGGTTTAGGACAAGGTTTTCCTGAGTTAAGTGTTCAAGGGTTTGAATAAGTGAGGAATTTACTACAGAAGATATACATCTTCTCGGTTGTGGCAAGGGCTGGTAACTCACCTGATTCCGTGACTCCCATTCTTCATCTGCAGCGTTGCTGAAACTCTTAGGCTAAGTGGTTTAACTAATGTGTCAGGCACAGTAGGCATTCAAGGAATTTAATTAAACACTCCCCTTTCCTTTCAAAGTGGAATTAACATTGGGAGTAGTGAAAAAACAGTGTCTACAAGATTCTTAGAAGGAAGAACCGCAGAAGGGTGCAAGGAAAGAAATGATGGATTATGTGATTCTTCATATGGTTTCCACTTTTCAACTTCTAACCTCTGAATGACATTGGCCAGAGGAGAAGGGATGGGCAGGCAGAGCAGCCTCAGGTTTGGCAGGTGGAGAGTTCTATGGATGTGTCTCCAATCACATAAGTAGAACAAAATGTATACCCATGAACCAGCTTTATGGTTCCTAAAGCCTTAGGAAAAAGTGAGCAATGGCAAAGCCTCCAAGTGAGGAAAATGACATCATGGGTCAGTGCTTGGAGAATCAGGATGTCAGGCCTAGGGCAGAAAGGCTGGATAGAGAATGTAATCAATGACCATTAGGGCCCTTGTATATAAAATGTTTGAATTTTATGACTTGAGGAGAGTAAACTATTTCATCAAAGGAAAAGTTTCTTTCTGTGACAAGAGAAAGATATAATATTTTTCCTTGCTTAGTTTTTAATATACTAGGTACATTTTTAAAGAAATAGCTTTTTCTTAAGATTTTTTTCTCTCCATCTCTGTTTCACAAAAGATCATATGCCTTTCCAGAAACATAGACTAAGAAAAAGAAAAAAAAAATTGTAATACATTATTCTGCCCAATTGAAAATATTTTTTTCATGAAATAAAGTGAAATGAAACCACATGTGCTTGTTCCTATTTTGGAGAAACTATCTACAACTATGACTCGACAGCACTTGGCCTCCCAATTTCATTGCAAAATAAATATGCTGTTTGCACTCGATGTTCAGTCTTTCTTATTGTCCTTGAGAACAGAATTTTGTCTTAGCTCTGGGTCTCTGTAAATGGAAAGGAATTCACTTGTGATTCTTTGTCCACTAAACTTATTTTTCATTTTCATTCAGAGCATTCTCTTGGAATGTATAGATTTATTTAAGGGCAAAGGTAAAAGTAGATCTATGTTGCATATAGTCCTCGAACAAATTATATCTACTGAATGTTTGACTGGTAGTCTATTCATTTGGTATAATTAAGACTGGTCTGGACTGTGGGAATGAGAGAACGATGTACTGAAATTACCATAGGAAAAGAGAAGGGAAGAATTCCAAACCACTGACCCATGCATCTAATAGATTTAATTGGCTGGAACTGGCAAGTCTCATATATGGTTTCTATAAATTACTGGGCTTTAAATGGGATGATCTTGAAATGCTTAATCTGACTCTTAGATTATAAGAAAAATCTTGACTATTCTCTTAAATCATGAGGTTCTTCAGTCTCCCCCAAATATTAATAGTTTAATAAGTCCATTATGATACTATCTTCTACAGTAACCAATAAGAAATGAAAATATCAGGTACCTAAAAATGCCATCCATTTTATTATTAATATTAAAATTCACAAATATGTCCATCAAGAAGTTAAATTCAGTATTCTTAAAAGTAAGGATGTATTATAAAGGATTTATTTTACTTACATAATCCTAGAGCTAATTTCTTTTATTTCATAGGGTAGAATAAGTTACTATAAGAGATAGGAAATTTAAATTTGTGAAACTTTTCAATTACTAGTGAGCTATATATATTGTGCCATTAAGTAAGTACGTTTTATTAAGTGTATATAGTTTCATCATTTTCTTCTCCTTTTAAAAAGTGTCTTGAATCCATATACACTGCTGATAGGAATGTAAAATGGTGCAGCTGCTTTGGAAAACAGTCTGGCAGTTCCTCAAAAGGATAAATATAGAGTACCATATGATCCAGCAATTCTACTCCTAGGTATATATTCAACAGAAATGAAAATATATGTGTGCACAAAAATGTGTATACAAAAATTCATAGTAGCATTTTTCTTAATAGCCAAATGGTAGAAACAATACAAATATTCAACAACTGATGAATGAATAAACAGATGCGGTATAACCATACCAAGAAAATTATTCAGCAGAAAGTGGGATGCAGTATTGACACATAATACAACAGGAATAAACCTTGAAAATACATTCTCCAAGATTAAAGATGCCAATCACAAAAGACCACATATGGTATGGTTCTATTTTTATGAAATGTCTAGAATAGGTAAAGCTATATAGAGAGAAAACAGAGTGGCTATTGCCTTGGGCTGAAGGGATGGAAAGATGTAGGGTCACAGTGAAAGGAACCAAGGCTTTTTGGGGGGGATGATGAGATGTTCTGAAATTGACAGTGGTGATGGATGCAAGATTCTGTAAGTTAACTTTAAATATTGTTAAAACTTATACTTTAGGTGATTTTTATGATGTATGAATTATAGTCCAGTAAAACTATTACAAAAAAATGTTTTCCTTTCAGAACTGGTTTATAAGAATCTTTCTTATGAAATATCTTAAGTGAAAAATATATAACAAGACGAATTTAATTCACATCACATACAATAGCATTATTAAATATTAATTAAAAGTAAGTAAAGAGTACAAAGTCAAGAAACATTTTCAAAAACAGAAGAAAATGCCACATTTTATCAAATAAATACATATTTTTTGAATAGCCAAACCAAGGGGATGTTTTTAAGTTATGAATCACTCCCATGTTGCATATTCACTCCTTTTAAGTAAAATATAGCCAAGTAATATAATTCATATTTCTGATATATGGAAAATTACTATTAAGCTGACTGTACCTCATAACACTGTAGTAACAAAAATATTTTCAGTGAAACTTAACTTGTTCATAGTGGGCAGATTTTAAATTCAAGCAAAATGATTACAAGGGAAAGAAAGATGGATTAGAAATTAAAAGATCTAGCCGGGCATGGTGGCGCACACTTGTAATCCCAGCATTTGGGAGGCTGAGACCGAAGGATCTGGGTTTGCAGCCAGCCTCAGCTTCTTAGTGAGGCACTCAGCAACTGAGGGAGACCCTGTTTCAAAATAAAGAATAAAAAATATGGCTGGGGGTGTAGAATGCCCCTGAGTTCAGTCCCCAGTACTGCAAAAAAAAAAAAAAAAAAAAAAAAAGAAAAGAAAAGAAAGAAATTAGAAGACCTATTTTTAAAACTAGCTTTAATTTCTATGGAACAATCACTGGCCTCAATTTCTTCTTCTATAAAATAATGATAATGGGGACTTCTCTAAACTGGAAAAGTTGTTGTGAAAATCACAAAATATATATAACATATGTACTGGAGGGTGCTCTACAACAGTAAGGCATTAGAATAACTATTACTAATTAATAACTGAATTATTAAGATAAATATTTGCTAACATTTATTATTATTGCTATTAAGTGCTTGCAGAATCTAGCATTGGGATTCCCATACAATAATTGAGAAAACCAAGTAAATAAAATTTATATCTATCTTCAAGATCCTTAAGAAGTTAAAATATTTTGAAGAATCCACTACTATTCTATTTTTTAAAAGAAATCATGAACTAGGTGGGGTGGCGTACACCTGTAATCCCAGTACTTGGGAGGCAGAGACAGGAGGTTCAAGGACGGCCTTGTTGACTTAGCCAGACTCTCACAATTTAGGAAGACCCTGTTTCAAACAAAAATAAATAAAAATAGAAAGGGCTGGGGGTGTAGCTCAGAGGTAGAATTTCCTGGGTTCATTCCACATTACAGAAACAAACAAAACAAAACAAAACAAAAAGAAAAAGAAAGAAGTTATGAAGACTTAATGGAATATATTATCAAATTTATAGTAGAACAGATATCCAACTCTTCTATGTTCAGTTAATCATAGCAAAATAAGAACCAGTATCCTGTAAGCCTTCAATATGTAATGTTACCGTGGATTCCTGAGAATTTTTATATATTTTTTGTTTACAAATAGCATTCATACCCCAATAAATGTTTATTTCTTCCCTTTTAAATTGATTTTTTAATTTTTTGCCTTTTTAATGTTTTATATCCCTTTTATTGTTCAAATATAACCTATATGTATTATAGAAATTTTAGAATATTTGGACCAGCAAAAAACAACTTTTCAAATTCTTGTAATAATAACTATTATTATGATTCTAATAACTTGGTATGTCTTTTAAAGAAGTCTAGTTATGCATTCAATATGTTCAAACAAATTTTTTTTTCTGGATTTCCTCCTCCTCCCTCCCTACTTCTTTAAAAACATTATTTTCAATGAGTAATAGCTCTCTTTCCTGCCTGACCTTGAAGGCAGATGGGAATGTGTAATGCTTTTGCTAAAACTCTAAATGTTCTCGTTTTAAAAACTGGTAACCAATGGGAAATGAAAAGGATTCTACCACTAAGCTCTTCTTTCTAATCAAACACTTTTCTGTTTATTTTGACCATCTATTTCTTTATATTTCCTTGGCGCCAAAACATTAAAAGGTGGCAACCCTTTTTTTAGTACAAAGATACATTTTTATAAAAATTGGGGAAAACAAAAAACATCAAGAAAAAAGGAAACCAGTTATTCTCACCTCACAGAAGCAATCAATTTAATGTATTTTATATCCTTCCTTTATACGTATATTAAAAATATATGTATATTAGAGATATACCTATAAAACCAAAAATATGTATACACATAAAACCAAAAATACATATGCACATAAGTGTACAGCAGCTAACTATTCGGATACAATTTCTTTTTCAAAACCTAGACATTTGGCAGGTGCAGGCAAAATAGAAATACTATAAAAGTATTTCTCTCAGTATCAGCTCTTCTTTCTTCTGGCCTATTCTGCCTTCCTTAGTAAATTCAAATTATACAAATCTTGTTTTGTTAACTAAAAAGATGTAACTACTCTTTATTTTTTGTTATGGTTCACTCTCCTCTTTGTTTGGAAGCTTTAGTTCAATTAAAAATGTTTGGTGTTTTTTTTTTTTCCATTTTTTTTTTTTATCTTGCCCTTTGCATGCTATATCCAGTTAGAAGAAACTGGCTCATTAGTTCTTCCCATCTCTCAAAATAGATTTGTTGTTAATCTCCCCCTTCAGTGTTACTGTTTTTTCTAAAAGATAAAGATTCAATTCTAGGCATTACTGTTAGACACCTTATGGGACATTTTAGTTGACCAATCTTTAACTGAAAACAGAGTCCTTCATTTTGCAAGTGCCTTATATATTACCTGTAACAAATAAAGGACTTGGAATTCTGCAATGCAAAGAGAAAATTCTTTGAAGAAATTTTCAAACCTAGTTAATGGGAAGCTGAACACTGGAACCAATGAGTTGAAATTAGGCAATAAAATAAATGGAACACATTATTTTCTATTTATTTCCATTTTCTTCATAGCACAAGAAAAAGGGATGATATGAACTATTTTTGAAGTAAATTGTTTTTTGTGTTGTTTCTGTGTATCTCAAAGATATCTTGGCCACAGCTTCATTTCTAGCTCCTAATATTATCTCATTGTTAAGCTGGGTGCAGTGACCTACTCCTGTAATCCCAGTACTTGGGAGGCTGAGACAGGAAGACCCCAGGTTCAAGGATCACCTCAGCAAGTAATGAGACTCTCAGCAACCTAGCAAGACCCTGTTTCAAAATAAAAAATAAAAGGGCTGGGGTGTAACTCAGGGGTATAATGTCTTTGGGCTTGTTCCTTAGTACCAAAGAGAGAGAGAGAGAGAGAGAGAGAGAGAGAAATAATTTTACTCCCTCCCTGCTACACTCCAACCTTCTTAGATTCTATGGTTTATAATTTCAATAGATGTCTTGCTTTTTTGTCCCTCTGTCTCTTTAACACATTTCTCTGGCAAAACCTCCATCTCTAGGAAACACAAGCTTCTATTTTTTTCAATGTCTGCACCCTAACATCCAGGCCTTAATAGAAAAAAAGGACAATATGGCAGACTGATTCCATGGGAATTGATCTCCAACTTCGAGCAGGACCCAACACTGCCTGGAGATCTTCCTGAGGCTCTATGGTCCATTTGCTTTCCCATTCTGCTATGTCTTTAGAGCTTCTCCATTCACTTCTACTCTTGCTATTCCAGTGATTCTCAACTGGAGATAATTATGCCCTCCCCACTCTGCCCAGGGGACATCGGGCAATGTCTGAGGACCCTTTTGAGTGTCACAATTGGAGGTGGGCTGAGGGTGCTACTGTCACCTAATGCAAAAAGGCCAATGTTCTACAATGCACAGGGAAGACCCTCACGATACAGAACTGTCTGGTTCAAAATGTGAAGATGCCCAGGTTCAGAAACCCTCCTCTAGCATCTTTATGCTCAGCATATGTCTTTCTTCCTTTACAAAGAAAATGGCAACCTCATATTTTCTATTTCAAACCTTAAACACTTTATATTTCTGCACCAAGCCTCACATCTTGGTAATATAGACAGAAACTTGACTCTGTTGATAGAGATGAAGTTGAGTCAAATGGGCCTGCATATCCAGGCAAGGCCTCACTCAATTCAGCTGAAGAGAGACAGCACTGACCAGGGGACTAGGCTGTTTTCCAAACAGACAGACATGCAAGCTTTCATTGATTTCTGGGTGGATTAGAGTTTAGTAATTTTCCATTGGCCAGATGCACAGTTTCAAAAGATGTTTCTTGTGTAAGACTCACATCACTGGTGGTCATAGTCAACTTGTCACTGGAGCTGCAAAGTTACTCAAGTAGCTGGTGCCATCATTTTGTACTCACATCCTGGCTTTGTGGCTCTATCTGGGCCCTACAATTGGGTTGAAGGACTTTGCTTGGGCCACTTTAGCTACCAAAAAATCACAAGGATGGTTTAGAAGAAAACACATACCAGCTTCCCACTGGCAATCATCACTTGTACATTCAGAACCAAGTAGAATCTGACCCAAAAGTGAATGCTGCAAAGATAGAGATCCCACCCCAGTCACCTATTAGACATTGGCAGGATCAAGTGAAGAGTCAGTGTTTTTAGCAACAGAGGCCTTGAAATACCTGAAAAGTAACCTAGGCAACCATTATCATCATAACCAACATGCCAGAGGTGTGCACTACAGCAAAACTAGTGGGAGCTAACAATCTATTGCCCAGCTGTCACTTCCAAAATTAGTGATTTTCAGGCTGACCAAAAATAAGCAAAGCTAGAGGATTTGTTTAGGGTTTTCCCTGGTAACGATTCATTTTTTGCAAACATCCTGCTTCTGTGGTTTTATCAGGCTCTCATGATGGGTCTGTTGAAAAGAGCACAGGAGTAGAGAAGCAATGTGCCCTGTTGCAAAGGGTCATAGTTTACTGTACCCAGGGTTTATTTCATCACCCCTCAGCCTTTTGTCCCACCACAGTGGTTCCTGATTGTGTCTTTACTATAAAACAGGGACTGTGACCTTCTCCTACTTGAAGCCAACTCTGCCTCTGGTGCTTTTTCAAAATTTCTCACTTTCTCTGTAACATGATTTTACTGATTATTCATTTCCCCTAGTCTGTATTCTGTCTTGCCTTCTATATTCTTCTTTACATTTTAAACACAATAAAAATGACATAGACTTCCTTGCCCTTCTGCCCTGTCCTGTCTCTCTTTGCAGCTACATTTCTCCGAGTAGTGGTTAGAGATACTAGCTGTCTACAAGTCCTCACCTCCCACTCACTGCTTGCCCTTCTCCAGACTGGCTTCTGGCCCTGTCACTCTATTAAAATAGTTCCAGTGAGAGTTACCAACGTCCTTCAGGTAGTAAATTCCTGAGGGTTCTTTTTTTTTTTGGTGGTGGTGGTACTGGGGATTGAATTCAGAGGCATTCTACCTTTGAGATACACCCCAGGCCTAATTTTTATTCTTTATTTTGAAACAGGATCTCACTAAGTTGCAGAGGGCCTCACTAAGTAGCTGAGGCTGGCTGTGAACTTGTGATCTTCCTGCCTCAGCTTCCCAAGTACTGGGATTACAAGTGTGCACCACCACGCCTGGCCAGTAATTTTTCATCTTCATTTGACTTTGCCTCTTAGCAGCATCAGTGATATTTATTGCTATCTGCTTTCTGAAATAGTCTTCCCTTGATTTCTGTGACCCAACGATCTCTTGGTTTTCAGCATCTCTGGCCAATTCCTTTGTTTCATGTGGATTTACCTCCTTCCTGGCCTTTAAATATAGAAATTTCCTTAAGACTCAGTCCCAGAACTTCATATCTTTTTAACATTAATTTTCTTCCTAACTAATGTTATTTATACTGTTTCTTTGGTTAGCACATACATGCAAGATACTTTCAAATTAGTATTTCTGGTCCAAACCTCTCAGAGTTTCAGATTTATATACCTAATCGCCCCCTTTGTGTGTGTGTGTTTCAAAACATCTCCATATCTCTTCTAATTGACATATGCCCCCCCTTTTTTTTGTACTGGGGATTCAACCCAGGGGTATTCTACCTCTGAGCAACACCCCCAGAACTTTAATTTTATTATTATTATTATTATTATTATTATTATTATTATTATTATTATTATTATTTTGAACCAGGGCCTCACTAAGATGCTGAGGGTCTCACTATGTTGCTGAGGCCAGCCTTGAACCTGCCATCCTCTTGTCTCAGCTTCTCAAGTACTAGAATTACAGGGGTGTGCCACTTTGCCCAGTAAAATCTGCCTCTTTTCTTAGACCTGCCCCCTTTCAACACTCCCCTTTCAAGTGTAGGGAGATTCTCAAGTCTTGGTGAGAGGGAATTCCCAGGATTCTAGTACAGAATCCAGAAGAAGCAAATCCTTTTTCTTTCTAGTGCCAAAGCAGCCAGTTATAACACATGACTGGGGCTTTTCTAACTGCTTCTTTGCCTCAAGAGTAATTGGTTCAAAGGCAAGGAAGTGTTAAACATTCATTCCAAGATTTATGGTACTTTGATGCAGCGGTTTTGTTGTTCTGGCCAGACACTTTTAAGCAATACTTACAGTCCTTTGTGTGGTGTTTATTTGGGAGAGATCTCTATGACCTCATCCAGATTCATATTCTCTCTCTCTCTCTCTCTCTCTCTCTCTCTCTCTCTCTCTCTCTCTGGTATATTGTGGATTGAACCTAGGTGCATTCTACTTTCAGCTACACCCTCAGCCTTATTTCATTTTTTAAATTTGGAAACAGAATCTCTAAGTTGCTGAGGATCTTGCTAAGTTGCTGAGGCTGGCCTCAAATCTGCAATCCTCTTGTTCCAGCCTCTCAAGTACTGGGATGACAGGTATGTGCCATCACACCTGGCTCCAAATTCTTTTGGGACCACTTGTGCATAATCAGATCTTATGTTTATATAAGAACTAGTCAGATTGATATTGAAAACTGGCAACCTAAAATGGATTAAAGTTGGGAGTGGAGAAAGTCTTGTTTGGTTTTAGAAAAGGTGAAAAATTATGTTAACTGAGTATCTAAAAATGTCTAGGTTTTGGTTCATACTGTGAGTCAAAAATTTAGGTACTTATTACTATAGCTCTGTTGTATAATTTGAAATCAGGCATTGTGATGCCCCCAGGAATGTTCTTATTTCTCAGAATTGCTTTTCCTATTCTGGATCTTTTGCACTTCCATATGATTTTTTAGGGTTTTTTTGTAGTTCTATAATAATTCCATTGATATTTTGATAGGGATTGTATTGAATCTGCAGATCACTTTAGATAGTATGGCCACTTGATGATGTTTATTTTGCCTATCTAAGAATATGAGAGGTTCTTCAACTTATTTCTTCAGTGCAAATTTCATTGTAAATGAAAATAGTCTCAGAAAGTCAAGGGTTGAACATTTTCTTTCTTATGTAAAAGCTAGAGAGAAAATAAGAAATATATGGGACTTTAATAGAAGTCTCAGAAACAAATCCGCACATTTACAGCCAATTGATTTTTGACAAAGGGGCCAAAAACATACACTGGAAAAAAGATAGTCTCTTCAACAAAGGTGTTGGCAAAACTGGTTAACCATATGTAGAAAAGTGGAAATAAACCCAACTTTCTCACTCTGCATAAGAGTCAATTCAAGATGAATCAAAGATCTGGAAATCAGACCAGAGACCTTGCAGCTGCTTAAAGAGGGCATAGGTCCAACACTTCAGCACATAGGCACAGGTAAAAACTTTCTCAACAAGACCCAAAAGGCACAAGAAATTCAAAGCAAGGTCAATATGTGGGATTGCACTAATCTGAAGAGCTTCTGTGCAGCAAAGGAAACTTTCAAGAACCTCAACAGAGAGCCAACATAATGGGAGAAAATTTTGGCCAACTACTCCTCCAATAGAGGACTAATATCTAAAATATACAGAGAACTCAAACTCACTGCTAATCAAACAAATAACTCAATAAAAAAATAGGCAAGTGAACTAAATAGACACTTCACAAAAGAAGAAATACAAATGGCCAATAAATGTATGAAAAAAAGTTCCATCTTCACTAGCAATCGGAGAGATGCAAATCAAAACTACCCTGAGATTTCACCTAACCCCCAATTAGAATGGCAATCATCAAAAACCCAAACAACAATGCTGGTGAGGGTGTGGAGAAGTGGGAACCCTAATACATTGTTGGTGGGATTGCAGATTAGTGCAACCACTTTGGAAAACAGTATGGAGGATCCTCAGACAAATGGGAATGAACATACCATATGATCCAGCAATTCCACTACTGGGTATATACCCAAAAGAATAGAAACCAAACTATCAGATTAATGGATGTTTATCTATGTTTATAGTTGCACAATTCACAATTACCAAACTATGGAACCAGCCAAGATGTCCATCAACAGACGAATGGATTACAAAACTATGGGATATGTACACAGTGGAATTTTACTCAGCCATAAAGGACAAAATCATGTCATTTGTAGGGAAATGGATGGAACTGGAGAACATTAGGCTAAGTAGTGAGATTAGTCAGTTACAAATAAGTAAAATAATAAAAATTGGATGCTCTCCCTAATATGTGGAAGCTAGGGAGAAAGTGAGTCATAGGAGGGACTCTAGGTGAAGGAGAAGCCTTAGATGAGCAAAGAAGGTGACCTAACTGAAGGTGATGTTAGGGGGAGGAGAGGGAAAGACTCTAATGCACATGATGTACATTCACAAACATATCAAAGTTAATCACTAAGCTGAACATGAGAAGGAGGGAGGGGGGAAGGAATGAGGTGGGAATTGGGGAAGGGTTAAATGAGTGCTGTGTGCATGTATGCCTCTACCAGTTTATACCTCATTAAGATGTATGATTACAGTGCACCATTAAAAATAAATAAATAATGCAGAGAGAGAGGGATTTGTAGCATAGTTGAAGGGGGTTAAGGGAGATAATGATAGGGAGGGAAAGAAGGGGGACTGAAGAAGGAAATATTTCAAATAATACTATAGCAATATGTGAAGGTATTACTACCAATCTCACTCATGTAGGGAGGGAGGAAGGGGAGGAGGGAGTAGAGGAAATACATAAAGAGCTATGTGCATGTATGTTTTTTTCATTTGTTAATATTTTATTGTTTCTTTACATACATATGATTTCTGGGTTATAGACATTTTTATTATTTCTCTTTTGAAGATGAAGAAGTTGAAGTTTAGAGAATTCAAGAGACAGCTGGGTGTGGTCACGCAGCATGTATATATATATATATTTTTTTTGCGGTACTGGGGATTGAACTCAGGGGCATTCTACCTCTGAGCTATACCCCCAGCCCTATTTTTTATTCTTTATTTTGAAACAGGGTCTCACTAAGTTGCAGAGTGCCTCACTAGATAGCTGAGGCTGGCCGGGAACCAGGATCCTCCGGTCTCAGCCTCCCGAATGCTGGGATTACAAGCGTGCGCCACCACGCCCGGCTAGCATGTATGTTTTTAACACAGTGAAACTTACTATTGTGTACAATTGAAATGCACTAATAAAATAATTTAAAAATAAATTAGGTTAAACAAAAAAATTAGATATTTGAATTTAATAATTTCTTTAAAATTTTAATGCCATCAAAAATACTAGTTTCTACCCATCATCAAAAAATTGTTAGAATTTTTCACTGTGGTAAAATTGTCTCCAAGAGTTTTCTCCCTATGGGGTGCTTTAGTCCAGGTGACCAAAGATTATAGTATGATTACATTTTGGTCTCCTATAGAAAAAAGATAAAAGAGAAAAAGGGAAATTTATTGGGAACATATACAGGTGCATGATATCAATTCAACATGTTACTATTATTTCCTTAAATGAGGTGGTTTGGCTGCTAGAGAAAACGAGAATCATTTGCAGAGTTGGAAACCAAAAAAGCCTCAGGGTATCAATTATAAAGTAAAATTCAGAGGAAGAAAGCTTAGGCATCAAGAGATAGTTGAGCTTTACCAATTTACATCAGCAGTAATCTGGAGCACATGTAAAAGAGTAGATTCTTAATGTATATGACCAAGGATGGAGAAGTATCATTTTTTGATTAGGCTGCAATTGTTAGTACAAGTTTACTTACCAGAGATCCCTAATACCATGTGATGGTGAGAAGCTGGGCAGTGTAACACTAACCTGGAATTACAGATGGACTTGAGATGTCAGAAATGTCTTAGGATGATGTAGAGAAAATCACTGAAATATTTGAGAGATTGGAATCTGAAGTTTGATCTGTCATAGGTGCCTTGCCACCCCTGTAATCAATGGGTACCTCAAGCAGGCCCTGAAGACATTTCATTCACTAGGTGTCTTAGTCCATATTCTGTTGCTATAACTGAATCCCACAGACTGAGTAACTTATAAAGAATAAAGGTTTATTTAGCTTAGGTTCTGAAGGTTAGGAAGTTCAAGATCAGCTGGTTGTATCTAGTGAGGTTCTTTTGGATAGTTGGGAATCTCTGCACCCAAGGTAATATAGAACCCAAGGTAAAGTAGAACATCACATAGAGAAACAGGATATTCTAGCTCTCTTTCTTCTCATAAAGCCACAGTCACATTGCATTAGGGCCCTGCCCTTATGGCCTCATTTAATTACCTCCTCAATCTGTCCTACCTGCAAATAACCAGTCAGATTAAGTCTCGACCCTCTTAATCTGAAGAATGGGGATTAAATTTCAACATGAGTTTTGGTGGAGACATTCAAACCATAGCCCTAAGATTTTGAGGAATATATTATAGTAAAAGCTCTGGCATATTTTAGAAGGAGTATAGTAGTTGTTCTGTGGAGGCCATGGGAGAAGCTGAAATAGAAATGCATTTTCTCAGTTCAGTAGGAATAGAGTCCCTAAGTAGTAGAAGCCAGATGGGTATTGATAATTGGAAGAATAATGAGCCTGGTTATAACAGCAGGCTATGAAATGGGCTGGCCACAAAGATCTTAAACAGGAACCACCTGATCATAGAATCTTTGGGGTTGAAATAGAAGAGTTAAGGTTGCATTCGATCTCTCTATCCAAAAACTACAGGTCCGATAAACAGAGTTCTTTTATCTATCCTCTATAGGAGAATATACTATATGTTTATTAGTTACGAGGAACTCTGATATTTATCCTGTAGGCTACAGAATATGTACCACAATGAAACTAGAGGAGAAGAGGACATTGCCTCAGAGTTGTGACTGGATGGAGTAATTGATGAGATTTGGGATTGTCTTCATTTGGAAAAGGAATGTATTTTTATACTACAAATAATACATGCACTATGTGAGAACAATAATCTTCTGGGAAGTGCAATTTTAAGGAGAAGCAGATGAGTGAATATTGATTAGCAAACTGATCATGGTGTGCGTATGTCATTTGATTTCTGACAATCTAGCATTTAATGTCATTCCTATTTGGTGGCATTCTCCAGTGAATATAGTCTGGGATAAATGTCCCGCCTGCCACTGCTGACATTGAAAGAGTCAGATAACTCTCTCCCCAAAATTCCTTGACCAGCTTAGAATCCCGACTGCATGTTCTCACAGATCCATATGACTCTTCCTTAGAATCTAGATACTCTTCAGCTTGTGGCGGAGTTGCATCCCAATTTCCACTTACCTTAAAGTGGAAATATCGTAAGTCAAAAGTGCATTTGATATGCCTAATCTGCCTAACAGTAGGGCTTCCACTCACTGCACTGGGGAGTGTGAGTTGTATACCTTCATGATTCCGTGACTGTCCAGCATCGCATGAAAATATCACACTGCACATCAAAAAGATCAGAATTCAAAGTGGAGTTTCTGCTGAATGTGTATCACCTTTGCACCATCATAAAGTAAAAGTTAATCCTAAATCAAACCATTGTTTTTGTGGTATTTTTGCATAGTACATGTTAGTGACTACTCATGGAGCTCAGTGATAGGCAGTTTCTATTTTAGATTAAAAAAAAAAATCACTCCTAGCCGGGCGTGGTGGCGCACACTTGTAATCCCAGCATTTGGGAGGCTGAGACCGGAGGATCCAGGTTCTCAGCCAGCCTCAGCTACCTAGTGAGGCACTCCACAACTTAGTAAGACCCTGTTTCAAAATAAAGAATAAAAAATAGGGCTAGGGGTGTAGCTCGGAGGTAGAATGCCCTGAGTTCAATTCCCAGTACCACAAAAAAAAAAAAAAAAAATCACTCCTAGAATATAATATAAATATTCATAATATCACACTGTTTGTGCCCAAGTATTTTATAGTACATTTCAAGCCAGGTGTGGGGGTGCATGTCTGTGGTTCCAGGAGTTGTGAGGTTGAGACAAGAAGACCACAGATTCAAGGCCAGCCTCAACAACTTAGGAAGACCCTGTAAGGTAAGGGTGTGGCTTAGAGCTAGAATGCCCTGGGTTCGATCTCTGGTACCACAAAAAGATAAATGAGTAAAATAAAATAATAAATGAATGAATTTCAGATACAACACTTCTTTTTTATATTTTCATTGGTGCATTATAGTCTTATAGTTTCATATCATAATGTAGTAAGTAGTGATAGTGACATACATGCACACAGCGGTTGATACAACACCTTCCAAGTGCTCAGCACTTATTCATTAAGTAGATGCTCAATAACTGTGTGAAGAATGATGATATACACAAGTAAATGAATGGACATTAACCTAGGTGATTTTTGTTTGAGAAGAGAGTAGAATGCCGGGTTAAATTTCTATTATATTAAAAATTACACCAGGCGGTGTTACAATTGTAGTCAGGTAAAAAGAAAACAACACTTTCCTTTTTGAATAACAAATTAGCAATTTTTGGCTTCTATAGTATCATGTATACTGATGAAATGTTGCTAAAAGACTCACTTGAGAGATTAAGAAGTCTTGGTAAAAAGAAACACTCTTCACATGGCTAATGAGTTGCTAAAATCTAGGACTGACTTTTAGGATAGATGAGAATGGGACTTCAAATGGTGTTGAACCTTAGTGCCTGACTCATAGAGATTCTTAATAAATGACTTCTGAATTAAGTGGAGTAGAGATGGTTTACAAGAGTGTTCCCAATATCAGGGCTAATTACAGGCAAAGTGAAAGGCCCCAAAGGTGAGACTCAGGGCCTTAGTAGTGTTTCCTCAATTTGCTTGAACATAAGATTCACTAGGAATGGATGACTGAAAACCCAGATTTCACGGGCCTGACCCAGATCTATTAAATCAGAATTTCCAGAGGTGACCTAGAAATTTGCACATTTAATAAGTATTCTAGGCCACTGGTTCTCATACTTTACTAATGCATCAGAATCACCTAGAGGGCTTATGAAAACTAAGAGTAAGAATATTCTCCCCACTCCCACCTCCAGATTCAGTAAGTCTGGGGCAGGGTTTTAGAATGTGCATTAGTAATACTGAAAGTCTCTGTTCTAGGCTACAAAAGGAAAATGCTTATCAAATGTTAATGTACCTATTAATCACTTTGTTACATAGTTAATATGTGGATTCTGATTCTTCAGGTTTGGGAGGGACAGGCAATTTTGTATTTCTAACAAGCTATCATGGGAGTGGCCAAATGCCCCCAGGCGAGTTTCTTCTGTATCCTCTGGAAGCATCTTCCTATTTCGGCCTTCCAAATCTGAATCCACACCTAGCGGTGCATTTTAAGAGGATTCATTGCCAATTCATGTTTACAAGGCATTGTTAGGGTGTTTTATATATCAGGAAATTTAGGAAAATTATCACAAATGATATGATAGATAGGAGTTGCAGAAAACTTGTGGAAAAAAATGAAAAGACAATCCACGGATGAGGGGAAAATATGTACAAACCATACATCTGATAAGGGTTAATATCCAAACTATATAAGAAACTCCTACAACTCAATATCAAAAGCAAATAAAAATTGATATCATTTTATTTTCTTTCTTTCTTTTTATTTATTTATTTATTTTGCTTTGTTTGTGATTCTAGAGTCAGGTAGCAGTCCAGGAGAAAAATGGTTCAAAATGCTCTTTGAATACACATTTTGCAAGGAAGACATACTAATGGTTACCAGACATATGAAAAAATGTTCAATGTTACTAATCTTTAATGAAATTAAAGTTAAAACCACATTAGATATCACTTCACACCTGGCAGGATGGCCATTATTGAAAAGATAAGAGAAGACAAATGTTGGGGAGAGTGTGAAGAAGAGGGAATGCTTGTACATTGTTGGTGAGGATGTATATTGGTACAGCCTTTATGAAAAATCAGTATGGAGTTTCTTCAAAAAGGTACAGGTATGATCCAGCAATCTCTCTTCTGTGTATATGCCAAGAGGAAATGAAATCAGTACACGAAGACGATATCTGCACCCTCATATTCATTACAGCATTAGTCACAATAGCCAAGATATGGAAACTTTCTGTCAACAGATGAATGGACAGAGAATTTGTGATTTATGTATAAAATGGAGTATTATTGAACCTTAAAAAAGGATATCTTGTCATTTGTGATGACATGGATGAATCTGGAGAACATTATACTAAGTGAAATAAGCTGACGTAGAAAAAAATATTGTATGACTGCACTTAATATAGGGAATCTAAAAGAGTTACATAAGTAGAAACAGAGTAGATTGGTGGATATGGAGCTGCGGAGGAAGGACAAGTTGGGAGATGAAGGTCAGAGGGTACAAAGTTAAGTTCTGCATGATAAATATGTCTAGAGATCTAATGTACAGCATAGTGACTCTAGTTAACAATACTATATTTTATAATGGAAATTTGGTAGGAGAGTAGACTTCAAGTGCTCTCATCTCTCTCTCTCTCTCTAACACACACACACACACACACACACAGTGCTTGTGTGAGGTGAATGTTAATTAGTCTGACTATAATAATTATTTCACTACTCCTCTCTCTCTATATGTCATGTTGTATACCACAAATACTGGTTAGTTTTTCATTACCATAAAAAAAATCCTGAGATAACCAAATTATTAAGAGGAGAGGTTTATTTTGGCTTGCGGTCTTAGAAGTTTCGTTCCGTGGTCAGCTGGACCCATTGCTTTTGGGCCTGTGATAAGGCAGCACTTCATGGTGGAGCTCATGGTGGAGGAAACCCATTTACCTCATGACTGAATGACAGAGAGTGGATGAGCATAGGCTGGAGTCTTGGTCAACATTCTCATGGCTATAGTCTAAAACAACTGACCACATGACTTAGAGGAAGGAAGATTTAGTTGCTCACAGTTTTCTTGGAGATTTTGGATTCAGTCCATGTGAGACTAGGGTTGCAGATCTCAAAGCATGATGGTGGGAAGCAGAGAGAGGGTGAGGGCAAGGGCTCTGCTCTCACATCATAGAGGCTGGAAGCAAGCAAGCAAGCAAGGGGATTCAGAGACAAGAGCACAATCCCTAAGCCCATATCCCCAATGACCTACCTTCTTCAGCCATACCCCACCAGCCTAGATTACTACGCAGTGATTCTATTACAATGGACTTATCTACTGATGAGATTACAACCCTCATGATTTAATTATATCAACCCTGAACATTAATACAGGAACTCTTCAGGAGGCATTCTATGTCTAACCATAATAGCTGGGAGCCCAGTATCCCTTTCAAGGGCATGCCTCCAATGTCCTAACTCCCTTCCATCAACCCCCACTCCAAATTCTCCACTGTCATCTGGGGACCAGCCATGAGAGTTTGTTAGATAATTATCCAAACCATAGCAAGTATGTTTTTTTTAATTAAAAAAAAACTTGTAGACACATACTTTGTTCATGACACACGTTATCTAGATAGTCTGTTCACTTTTTATACTTTGATGTTTATAAACCACTTCTACGATATACTATTTTCTTTAACCTTGACAGCAACACTGTTATATAGGCAGAACAAGAATTCATGTTTTCATTTGATAGTTGAGAAACTAAAGAGTAGTGTAAACAAATCAGTCACTCATTTAAGGTCATACAGCAGATTCATGACAGGTCTCTAGTTTGGACTAAGCTCTTTGCTCCAAATCCAGTGCCCTTTATCATTAAATCACATTTCCAGATCCCTCTAAAAATAATTACTGATCTGGGAATTGTATTAACTGAGAAGGAATCGATCTTTCTAATCAGGTGTTTTTCACAAGATTTGTTAGCTATTCCTTCAAGTTAGCCAAAGGATAGCCTTTGTGTTTACTACCTGTGGTGATCTGGATTTGGAGTATCCACCAAACCTCATGTGTTAGGCAATGCAGGTAGGTATTTGTGGGGCATGGCTTGAAGAAGTGTGTTGCTGGGGGCGTGGCCTTGAGGGCTATATCTGGCCCTGGTCACTTCTTGTCTCTCTCTGCTTTTGGCTGTCGTGACTGAGTGCGCTTTTTCATTGCCATGTGCCCTTCCCCCTGGGTTTCTGCCTTGAGCTTGCTAAGCTTGGATGGAACCTCTGAAACTGTGAGCCAAATAAACTTTTCCTCTTTTAAGTTGTGCTTGTCAGGTATTTTGAGCACAGTGATAGAAAAACTAACTAAAACACTACCATCATCCTGCTCTTCCAGGATGTCCATTTCTTTATATGGTCATGAGCTGCCACTTTACAATATTTTATTCAATGACCAATGACACATACAATGGTGGTCCCATTAGGTTATAAAGGAGCTGAAAACTTCCTGTCACCTAGTTACTCTATAGTCATTGCATGTCCTAGTACAGCGTATTACTCATATGTTTGTGGTGTTGCTGTTGTAAGCAAACCCCCTGAACTGCCAGGCACATTAAACTATAGTAGATACAATTATGTGCAGTACATGATACTTGATAATAATAATAAATGATAATGTTACTGGCTTATGTATCACTATACTAAACTTTATGGCTATTTTTGAGTGTGCTCCTACTTGTCTAAAAAATTTTTACTGTAAAACAGCGTGTTGTATGCAGCAGCAGCAGCCTCATTCATCTGTTTACTGCATCTCTTGATTGCATTAAGAAGCCACGTTGAGTGATTGACCTGTCCCATCTAGGTTTGTGTAAGTGCCCTCTGTGATGTTCCCACAAGGACAAAATTGCCAGACAATGTATTTCTCAGAATGTATCCCTGTTGTTAAAGGATGCAAGGCTGCATTTCACTTTTTTAACATTTGGAATACAGCTGGAAGTCAGGAAATAAAGAGAGCCCCTGCACAGCCAAGGTGAGAACACCAACGTCAAAATGCTAAAACTTATGCAATTTTCTCATAGATAAATTGTCAATTATGTACAAAAGCTCTTGAAACCCTCTCTCAGAGTTGGGATCTTTCAAAGAGATCCTAGAAGTACAGAAAATTTTATTTTTTTCTCCCCTCCAATCTAAAGAATATACAAAGCATTTGGAAGGGGAAAGAGTTGCTGTTACAGGCAAATACAATGACAACAGTGAAAAAACCACTTTGAATCTTTTGCAAAAGAAAGTAGACAGTCAACATAGGAGGAGGAGGAAGAGGAAGAGGAGGAGGAGAAGGAGGAGGAGGAGGAGGACGAAAGAACTCATAAAGCTCAGCAACACACAGTCCTATGCACCAGAATAGATCATGTAGTAATCACTACTTTACACTGTAGTGGACTACTTTTTAAAGATCATCCAAGAAAAAGCTGTTATATTTAGAGAACTTGAAGAGAGCAGTAATATATTCAATGCAATTCAGAAAGATTCCTATAAAGAGATTTAAGTGAGCAAATCCTTAATTTTTGGAATGTCATATTATCTAAAGCTTCCCAATAGTTGAGATTTTATTACATTTTCTTTCTTTTGTCTACCTTCCTATTGTAGTGTTTTAAGTGTGGAGAAGACATATCACATTTGCATTATGTAACTGAATTCAACTATATGTGTCCAGGACAAAATGAAAACAAAGAAAACAACAACAACAACAACAACAACAACAACAACAAAAGTAAAGGGATCAAGAAAGTATGGAAGAAAACACCCACTGTTGTGTCTTCAATGGTTATTCCACTAAGTGAGCATATATTTTGACTTGAGCTAGGATTAGAAGACAGGCTTTTGCTGTTGCTTTGATCTTAATTACTCTTGGAACTCTCTAATATAATCATCTTGCTCCATGACTATAATGTTTGAAACCATATTGTGTGTGTGTGTGTGTGTGTGTGTGTGTGTGTGCAACATTAGCAAATAGATATTTTATCTACTTTAAATCATTAAATTTCTTTAAATGCTGGAGCAAACCTGATTGTGTCATACTTATTCAGAGATATTGGATTGAATTCCAAACTATAGTGTTGAATAAAAATCCAATCTGTACTTAGCAAAGAGAAACATTATTTGAAAGTATTATTACAAAATAGAGGAAAGGCAAGGATGATAAAATTAGTCCAAAGGGGCTGGTTTTTCTTTTGTAGAAAGGAGTAAACAAGGATAGAAAGAACTGGGTGGAGCTGAGGGGAAGGCAGATGAAAGGGTGGTGTGATCTAAGATAAGATTACTCTGAGGCTAGCCTACTCTCTTCAGAAGCCATTTAAAGAGGGTTGTGTGCTAGCTCAGGGTGAGGGCAGATCAAATTTCTGGGACCTTGGGGAAAGAGAAAACCAGAACCAATATTTGATTAATAAGCATTTTGTTTCCATTGATCTGCAAAGACATTCAGGTTAGCCAATCATTTATGAGGAAAAAATCAGTCTTCATAGAGTCTTTGTCTGGTCTCATCATAGGTAAATAGGAGGCAGCTGTAAGCCTGACCTAAGCCATATGGAAAAGGCCATTCTTTACAATAAGTCATTTCCTGGAACTGCCAAGGATGGGTGGATTTCTTAACTTTTGCTATTTTCCAGGAGCACAGCATCAGTTAAAATTCAATATTGTTGCAGGGTGTGTTGGTGCATACCCACAACCCCAGGCCTTGGGAACCTGAGACAGGAGGATTGCAGGTTCCAAGACAGCCTCAGCAACATCATGAGGTCCTCAGCAATTTAGTAAGACCCTGTTTCAAAGTAAACAAGAAAATAAGACTGGGGGTGTAGCTCAGGGATAGAATATCCCTGGGTTCAATCCCCATTACCCCTGCCCCCACAAATTAAGTACTGTCAATACCATACAAAAATTACTACATATACAGATTTTTTTCTTTTTCCTTTTCTAACTTAAAGGATATTTTAACTACATGCAATTGTCAGTAACTTCAGAATCTAATAGCTGTTTACAATGACTGTAGTAAAATTATTAAATCCACATGTATAAGTTTGAAATTTTAGTTCTTACTGTTTCAGATTTCTAAAGGAATGATATCTTATCTACTTGTTTAAAATGCAAAATCATGTCACTTCTTTAAAGAAGTCTTTCTTGACTTAGATCACCATAAATGTAGTCCTGAAATGTAGTCCTGTTAGCTGCTTGCGTTTCTCCTTCCTAATATTTGTCATAGTTATAAGTCATGCACTTAATATTTCTCTTTCGTGATAGATTACAAGCCCAATAGGGGTAGGAAACCTGCTCGTGTGGTTCACTACTCTGTTTCAGTACCTGGTCTATAATTGATGCTCATTACATATCTGTTGTATGAATGAGAGATTTTCTTTTTATCATTCACTCAATGTATAATAAAATGAAATTATAAAATTATTATTGCTCCTAAAAAAGATGTATGATTACAATGCACCACTTATTATAAAAAAATTAAAAATAAATAAAAGTACTAAAAAAAGAATATAAATACAAAATAAATGAATTCAAGAAAAAAAATTATTATTGCTTCTAAAAAAGTGATTTTACCCTGTATCTTTCTTCCATAGTATATTGTTTTGTCTAGCCAATGTGAAAACTGGAAGGAGTGTTTTGAGGATCATTTTACCATATTCTGGATAATTTAAGTCTACGTACCTTGAGTACTATAACTTATTAATTCATAATGTCTAACACTTATTAAATGCTTATTATATGTTAAATGCTTTACATAACTTACATTTTCATCTTCAAAACAATCTTATGAGTAAACTGTGGACTGCACAGGAATGATTTTAGATAGTGTTTTATATACAAATGCAGATTAGGATAGTCAAAACATATAATTCTTGTTATAATCATGAATATCTAGGGAATAGAAAAATAACATATTTCAGTGTTAAGTGTTATCTTTATTTACTGCAGTTACTTTACATATTACTTCCAAAATACATAAATTGTGAAAATGTAGTGTGGTAAGAAGAATTTGGAAAATAATTCTTGCTTATAGCATCTCAACCCAAATTTACTGCTGTAATGGTTTATAATGGTTTCTCCTCTGGTTCTAAGTTTGCATATTTTTGTGGGTTAAAAAATAAAGTTATTTACATTAGACAGAATTAGAAGTTATTTACATTAGACAGAATTTTTACAGTATAAGTTTGCCTCTATAAGTCACAGAAAATTATAACTGAAAAGTATAAATTAGGTTCTAAGTATAAATTAGGTACTAAAACTATAATTTTGAAAAAGGTCCATTTCTCTTAGCAAGGTACTCAGAATACAAAAAAAAAAAAGGATAGAGATACCATGGGTAGGGGGTTTGGTGTTTGGGTTCTTGGACTGTGTCTTATACTCTAAGATCTGTTCATCACTTAATTCCCCACAACTATAACAATGAGTGGATAAAACAATTAAACAATAAAAAATGGAACTGCTTCCTAGCCTTTATCTACCTCCAGGTTTCTTGGACTCTATGATCTGCTTGGACCTGTTGACTCCTGAAGGCGGGAGCAGGGATGGGAATAACTCCTTTCTGCCAAAGGAATTTGGCACTTCATCCTACTTTCCCCTTTTTCCTTCCTAATGCCTTTGTGTATTCAGTAAATGTGGGGGTTGGGGAAGGATGACGGAATAACTAATAAGAAAAGAATCTTTCTTATCCTTTGTTCTTTGCCCTATGTTGCCCCAAGGCAAAAATCTTAATTATAGGTTTAAAATTCAAAGTTAACTTACTTAGATTAATTAAAAAAGGAACTGATACTTTAGAACAGGTAACATTATGATTCCTCTTGAATTATTTCCAGAATGTAATCATCTCTGGATCTTCGATTTCAAAATTTATTTAATATAGGATAATAATGTCTATCAGAATTAACTCATTTATTGGAGGGTAGTTTTCCTTCTGAACTAATTTCATATGCCCACCACTGTTCCAGACAATGGAAAAGCATGGATCCTACAACAACAACAAAATTCTTGAGTTTCTAGAGTTTAATTCTAATGATAGATTCAATAGATAGCCAACAAAAATATCTGGTTTCAAGTAGCATTAGGTGCTTCCAAAAGAAATAAAGCATAAGAACTAATGTATGTGTGCATAAATGTGCACATGTGTTTCTTTATATACTTTCTGATGAGGTGATATTGGAGAAGAGATTTCCAAAAAATTAAAAAGCAGGGCAAGCAATAATTTTGGGTGAAAGAGCTGTCCAGGTAAAGGTAGAGAAAATGCAAAAACTCTGATAGGATTCTGTACTTGGCAGGAGACCAGTGTACCTGGAGATGTAGGCATGAGTGAAGAGGAAAACTAAGTCATAAAGACATCCTAGGATCCAGTCATATAGAATCTTGTAGGTCGTGGGCTAGGATTTTGAATTTTATAGTGTAATTAGAATCCATGAGAGAGTTTTATTGGATGAATAGAATATTTACATTTGTAAAAAAACAAAAAACAAAACAAAACCTCTTGGGCAGAAGAAAAATTATACTGTACAGAAATTTCAACCTGCATAGATGAATGAAGATCAATAGAATTGGTAGTTATGTGGCTACATAAAAATGCTCTGCCAGGCCTGGGTGGCACCTACCTATAATCTCTAGTACTTAGGAGACTGAGACAGGAGGATCACAGATTTGAGGCCAGCCTCAGCAACTCAGTGAAACTCTCAGCAACCTTAGGGAGTCCCTATTAAAAAAAAACAAAAACAAAAAAAACAAAACAACAATAAAAAATAAATAAAAAGGACTGGAGGTGTAATTTGGAGGAAGAATGCCTATGAGTTCAATCCTTAGTACCAAAACCAAAACAAAAACCAATAAAAATAAAGTTTTGTTTTCCTTACATTGAAAATAAATAACAATATAAAGCAAAAATAGCAATATTTTGTTAGCTTTATAACATATTTAGAAGTAAAATGTATGTCAGCATTACACAAAGACAGGGAGCAAAGAAATGGAAGTATACTGCTTAATATTATCATATCATATATGAGGTAGTAAAATATTATTTGAAGTGATAATTTAAAGAAGTGTACTATAAGACATAAACAACCACCCCCCCAAAAAAAAACACGTTAAAGCTAATAAGCCAACAAAGGAGAGAAAATGGAATCATAAAAACTTAATTAATTAAAAAAAGAAAAAAAAAAAGCAGAAGAACTTACGGAACAGGCAATAGATGAGAAAAATAGAAATCTTAAGTCTAACCAAATGCAAATGACCCATGTATCCCAATCAAAAGGCAGAGATTGACAGAGTAGATGAAGAAACAGGCTCCATTATGTGTGACTTACTGAAACCTACTTTAAAGAGACAAAAAGTTTGAAAGAAAAGGATGGGAAAAGAAACCATGGTAA